>MJUU01068812.1:0-23086 GCA_002080025.1 Modiolus philippinarum
GTCAATTTTCACTCTTCCCCTGGGTGACCTCTAAATCTAGGTTTGACTCTATTGTGAAAAAAACGTATTTTATTTAACTTGATTTAATTACGAAATCAGTTGGATATTAAAAGGTTTTATGTGTTCTAAAAATAAAGAGTCATATCTTGTCAAAAAAAAAAAAAGTTATAACTGTGTTCGCAAGCGAAACACAAAAGTCTCCCAAACGAACTCCCATATCGGATTTCTGGGCATTATAAAACCCCCTTTGAAAAAAATTTGAGCAGGGGTTCCCCTTATAATTTACTATATATATATATAGTTGAAATCAAATCATAACACACAGCAGAAAACACGTTTTTCTCAAAATTATAGCTTTTTGGCTTGGTTTCCATGGCAACCAAATGCTCCATTATCCATAACAATGAATTTCGTACCTTGTTTAAAAAAAAAAATTGGGCAGGGGTTCCCCTTATAACCTAAATAGTACAATATAGCTGTAATGAAAATACTATTATCAATAATAAACGTGTCTTCTTAAAATTTCAATTTTTTGTATGGTTTCCATGGCAACAGTACTAATTAAACAAAATTATAGCTTTTGCGCTTGGTTTCCATGGCAACCAAATGTTCCATAATCCATAACAATGAATTATATACCTTGATTCAAAAAAAATTTGGGCAGGGGTTCCCCTTATAAACTAAATAATACATATAGTTGTAATGAAAATACAATTATCAATAATAAATGCGTTTTCTCAAAATTTCAATTTTTTGTATGGTTTCCATGGCAATCCTGTAGGACCCTTTCTTACATGACAAACATCTTTCCTATGAAGTTTCATGGAGTTACAGTAACTAGTTTTCAAGATACAGTGAAAAAAATGGTGAAAAAAATTCAAAATTTCATTTTCGTATAGGGTTAACATGGAGGACCCCACCCCTATTTGAGCCCCCTAAATGTACCCTTAATGGATCCCAATCTAAACATTTTTTAGATTATGCACAACTAGATACATGGGGCTAACATGATACAAAGTTTCAAAGTTCTAGGTTAAAAGGTCTCTGAGATCTACTCCGGACAAGTTCATCCGGACGAGAAGAAAGAAAGAAGAATAATAACTAGATTTGCAATTGCAAGCAATAGCTGATGTCGCCCCTGACAGCAAATAAGATGATTCCAGCTTGTTCGCAGCATCAAAATCTACCTAGAAATCAATTTTTGTTGAAAATGAATTAATCATCCAATTCTGAGTACTTTGATTTTCCTGCCTTTTTTGTCGTTTCCATTGCAATCGGTGCCATATTGAAGTCTTATACATCAGAAATCTTTCCCCATGTCCTATACAACTTTTCTGTAAATTTTCATCCAATCTTGAGCACTTTGATTTTCCCGCCTTTTTTGCCGTTTCCATGGCAACCGGTGCCATATTGAAGTCTTGGACATCGGAAACCTTTCCCCGTGTCCTAAGCAACCTTTCTGTAAATTTTCATTCAATTCTGAGCCCTTTGATTTTCCCGCCTTTTTTGCCGTTTCAATGGCAACCGGTGCCATATTGAAGTCTTGGACATCGGAAACCTTTCCCCCATGTCCTACGCAACCTTTCTGTAAATTTTCATTCAATTCTGAGCACTTTGATTTTCCCGCTCTTTTTGCCATTTCCATGGCAACCGGTGCCATTTTGAAAAATTTTGGTGGTGCATGCACATCTTCTCTTAGTGGTCCAACTTTGTGCCAAGTATCAATGAGTTCTGTTGAAGCATCTCAGAGAAAATCCCTAGACAAAAATAGGTGGAAGAAAGAAACAATAATGAATAATAATAATAATAACTAGTATTAATTGTGTTTGGATGCAAACACAAGAAGTCTCCCAAACGAACTCCCATATCAGAATTCAAAGGCTTTAGATGGGATCCACAGATTTTAAACAACCTTCCTGTCAATTTCATGCAATTCTGAGCACTTGGATTTTCCCGTCTTTTTACCGTTTCAATGGCAACGGTCGCCATTTTGAAGTCTTGGACACCGGAACCAAATTATACACTTGTTAGGCAACCTTCCTGTAAAATGTCACCCAATTCTGGGCATTTTGATTTTCCCGCCTTTTTAAAAGTTTCCATGTCATCGGTCGCCATCTTGAAGTCTTGGAGGCCAGAAGCCAATTCTACACATGTAAGGCAACCTTCTTGTAAAATTTCATTCAATTCTGAGCACATTGATTTTCCCGCCTTTTTTTACCATTTCTATGGCACCGGTCGACATTTTGAAAATTCCATGACTGGAATGCACATCTTGGGATGGGGCTCTATCATCCTGTGAAGTTTGGTTAAGATTGGATCAGTGGTGTCCGAGAAAACTGATGGACAAAGTTGAGGCGGAAAACGGAAGAAAAAGAATAATAATAATAATAAAAAGAAACACAGCAAAAACAATAAGTCTCCCCAAACTTCGTTTGGGAGACTTAATAATAAAAATTTATAACTGTATCAGGATGCTGATACAAAAGTCTCCCAAACGAACTCCCAAATCAGAAATCAGGGCTACAAATCACTTACACACAACCTGTGCAACCTGTCTGTTGGGATTTATTCAATTCTGACCACTTTGAATTTTGAGGCTTTTCCATGGCAACGGTCGCCTTTTTGAAGTCTTTGACACCAAAGATCAATTTCCCACACCTAAGGAAACCTTTCTGTAAAGTTCCAATCTATTCTGAATATTTTCATTTTCCCGCCTTTTTAGGCATTTTTATGAGAACGGGTGTCAATCTGAAGTCTTGGAGACCAGAAACCAATTCCTCATGTCCTAAGCAACCTTGCTGTAAAGTTTCATCCAATTCTGAGCACTTACATTTTCCCGCCTTTTTTGCAATTTCCATGGCAACGGGTGCCAATCTAAAGTCTTGGAGACCAGAGACCAATTCCCCATGTCCTAAGCAACCTTCCTGTAAAGTTTCATCCAATTCTGAGAACTTTCATTTTCCCGACTTTTTTGCAGTTTCCATGGTAACGGGTGCAAATATGAAGTCTTGGAGACCAGAGACCAATTTCCCATGTCCTAAGCAATCTTCCTGTAAAGTTTCATCCAATTCTGAGCACTTTCATTTTCCCGCCTTTTTTGCCATTTTCATGGGAACCGGTGCCATTTTGAAAATTCCAAGACCTGTTTGCATCTTTCGGGATAAGAATCCATCTTCATGTTAAGTTTGGTGAAGATCCGTCCATTAGTTTCCGAGAAAATGGTCGGACAAAAATTTCGAGGCGGAAGAAGAACAAGAATAATAAAAACTAGATTTGCAATTGCAAGCAATAGCTGATGTCGCCCCTGGCAGCCAATTCGATGCTTCCATCTTGTTCGCAGCGTCAAAATCTCCCTTGAAATAAATTTTCGTTGAAATCGGACAAAGTTGAAATTTCGACGTATTTTAGCGACCATCTTGGAAATGGCAGCCATTTTGAAAATTTTTTCCATTGCATCTTTTTCGCAGTGTCAAAATCAACCTAGAAATCAATTTTCGTTGAAATCGGAGAGAGTTGATATTTTTTTACGTAAAATGGCGGCCATCTTGAAAATGGCGGCCATTTTGATTTTTTTTTTTCACATAAAATCCTTCCTCTCATTTTATTGAACATTTATGCAAAATATGAACAAATTCTGTAATACAGTTCCTGAGATATTTAATTTTCCATTTTTAAACGTAAAATGGCGACCATCTTGGAAATGGCGGCCATTTTGAAAAATTTTTCACCGTCATGCAAAACTTCACATGGTGGTTCAGGTGTGTGCCAAGTATCAAGTGATTCGGTTCAGGCAAACTATGAGAAGACCTGTGGACAAAAATTGTTGGAAGTAAAATAATAATAATAGTAATAATAAAGAAACAATAACAAAGAAACGGAACAATAACAATATGTCTCCCCGACTTCGTCTGGGGCGACATAATAAGAATTGAGTAAAAACAATAAGTCTCCCCAAACTTCGTTTGGGAGACTTAATAAAGAAACAGGCAAAGAACAATATGTCGTCCCGACTACGTCTGGGGCGACATAATAATAAGAAACGCAACAAAAACAATAAGTCTCCCAACTTCGTTTGGGAGACTTAAAAAAAAACAAAACAAAAAAAAGCCAGAGTGAAATACTGGATTTGAGAACATAACAAAACAGTATCTGAACGCAATGACCTTCAGCTTAACCTGTTTCAAAGAACAATAAAAGACATATATATATATATTCTTATTTTTGATTTGATCGTCTCGCACGCGTGAGACAACGTTGTAGAAATAACAGAAACAAAATAAGATCATACTATATCAAGCTTTACAAATATTGCGTTTTTATGGATTTTCAAATGTTTTAATTTGATTTGCACTGAAGAGACAGAAGTTGTCGAAATGCGCAAATGCAGAAAGCAAATCCACAGTAACTTCGGTATTTTGTTATTTATTACCACTGGGCCGATATATCTGCTGGTGGACTGTTAGTCCCCGAGGGTTTTCATCAACCCAGTGGCCAGTACTTCCGTACTGGCCCGAAAACCGATTTCATTTGAAAACTTGCAATATCTTAATTCCAGGAAATTTTGTTCAAAACTAAGGAGTAACTCCTTCATGCATAGCCCTGTCCTTGTCCTATTTTGGCCTTTCTATTCAGATCCTACTGGCAATTTGTACTCTATGAAGTTTTACACATGTCTTTGTGAATGGATTTTCAGATCTGCATTGAAATAAATGCGCATATGCAGAATTTACATTCACAATAACTTCGGTATTTTGTTATCTATTAAAGTATTCCTCTGCTGTGCTCTCCAAATACATTTGAATAATATCAACACAGTCCTGACAATATAGATTTTTTAAGGAAACGTGAAAGCCAAAACGTAACATGACATTTATTAGCGACTTACATTGTCCATGATTAAAAAGAAGCGCCTTTGTGAATGGGATTAACTGTAAGGTTATAATCAAAGTAGTGTTTTATTATTGTCATAATTGTCTGTTCTGTTCTTTATATTTGCGTACGTTCCGTACTTGCTGTCAAAGTACATATACCATACCTTCAGAGTAGGTAAATGTTTATGCATTAAAGACGCATTCTAACGTTAGCAGGAAATTATAAGAACAGAAATCAAAACAATCTCTCGTCATATCGATAAATCTTTTGAATCAATGCTATTTTAATATATTTGTAGTGGTGAATTTCATTATCAATCGATTAGAGAAAGATAGAATAATCCAGATAAAATGGATACGTTGATTTTTATATTTATGTTTCTTGGCAGGGATGAGTTTATTTCGCTCAAAACCATACATTTTTAATTCGGGGAAGAAAGTACATATTATAATTGACTTGCGGCTGCAAATTTGAAATATCACAATTCGAAATAATCAAAACTAACGCAAATGTCAACCACCTTGGTACAGCTAAAAGTAATCTATTTACACTCCTTCAAGCCATAACTGTGGGATAAATAGGCTAACATATCGTTATCCAAATCACCATGGAACCAGCCATTGTCTGCGTTTTGGTTACATATCACATGCTGATGCCAGAAGCAACATACAAACTGTCATGTAAAAAAATGTTTTATTATTTCGTCTTTGAAGTCGCTTGAATCCTAATAAGAAACAAATAATGTGTCAGTATTTCAGCTTATTGGATCCATTAAGCTATCGTGCACCACCTTTTTAAATTAAAAAGGGAAAATGTCAGAAAATACCAACAATGACTGGAGATAACTTCAATGGCCAACGTTATGAGGAGGAAACTGTTAATTATCTATCTTACTGTACATCAATTTTAGTTTTTTTAATCCTTTCTACTAAACTGCTACTTTGGTAAAGGAGTTCTCTGAATGTAGATGAATAATGCACCCACTAGAATTCCTAATAACTACTTATATATTTTTTGTTTAAAACCAATACTTACAGCCTACTATGGTAATAAAAAGCAATGTTTAATTCCATGAAAAAAAAATTATAACATACTCAGCAAGATATTGTAAAAACTTTATGATTTCATCACAGATTCAGTTGGACATTTCAAGTTTTAATTTATCTAAAAATAACAAGTCAAATCTTATCAAAAAATAAATTTCTGATAAGTCAGTGTGAAAAACTGGATTTAAGAACGTAACAAAACAGTGTCTGGACGCAATGGTCTTGAGCTAGGTTTGTTTACAAGAACAATTAAATAAACATATTTGGTTGTATATGGCACCAGAGTAAGATCATACTCAATTAAAGTATTTCTCTGCTGTGCTTTCCGAATACGTTTGATTCATTTCAACACAATCCTGACAAGTAAAAGTGGGAGCAAAAACGAAACATGACAATTATTAGCGCCTTTGATTGTCCATGATAAAAAGGAAGCGCCTTTGTGAATGGGATTATCTGTTAGGTTATAATCAAAGCAGTAGGTAATAGCTGTCCGATCACATGGGTTAATAATAATTAGGTTAAAGTGACAATTATGTGTATTTTTAGAATTTTATTATTAATCAAACGTGATATTTAGATTTAGGCTCGACGATTTAGGTAACTCTTGAAAGTCAATTCTAATAAATTTAGAAGATACACAGAACATAATGATAATAATGGTGTTAAGTCAATTACATTCTTTTTATTTAGGGTTCCCTTCATTGTAGTTTGTATTGATTAGAGAGTAAATGACATAAGTTTGGGAGAAATGTTACTTAGTCCGTGTAGATCTGTACCAAGAGCTATGAATAAAAAGGCCAAATAGCTTGATATGGCATTATAGCCATATCTTTTCTTGTAATTGTCATAATTGTCTGTTCTGTTCTTTATATTTCGTACGTTCCATACCTGCTGTCAAAGTACATATACCATACCATCAGAGTAGGTAAATGTTTATGCATTTAAGACGCATTCTAACATTAGCAGGAAATATAAGATCAGAAATCAAAACAATCTATCGCCATATCGATAAATCTTCTGAATCAATTCTATTTTAATATATTTGTAGTGGCGAATTTCATTATCAATCGATTAGAGTGAGAAAGAATAATTCAGATAAAATAGATACGTTGATTTTTATATTTATGTTTCTTGGCAAGGATGAGTTTATTACGCTAAAAAATACATCTTTAATTCGGGGAAGAGAGAACATAATCTCATTGACTTGCGGCTGCAAATTCGGAATACTATACCTTCATCACAGAAACTAATGCAAAATGTCAACGACTTTTGATACTAAACCCATTCTATTTGCATTTTCAATTCGTATTACAAATTAATACATTAAAATTGCGTATTAATCTTATTTAAATGCAATATAATAGTGTGATTCTTAATTTTGAATGCAAATGACGTGACAAAAGAGCAAAAAATACTCATAGCTGATTTTAGTGATAAAGTATGATGCTCATATGAGCAAAAATGCGCAGAAAAGTTTGCCGGTTATTCTCCTATATTCTATGTTTAATACATTCAATTACAGTAGTAATTACAGAAATAAAATGAAATGGAAAAATAAGCCACCAGGGAAGGGTAAAGATATAACAAGAATAAAATGTATCACAAATTTGAAATTCAAAATCATTGAGATTAAATATAAACGTAGACTATTATTCATATATTTTTTTATTCATTTGAAATTTTAACTATGTTTTACATTTATCCATGTGATTAAAAATATCTGTTACTTTTACATTAACATTGTACAATTGGCCTCTATACACTTCGTTATAAAAATGGAATATTAGCATTTTCTTAGCTAAATTTGAAGTTTGGAAGCATTTTTCACAAAAGTGTGTGGATGAAAGTGTAACGTTTTGCTTTAGGCATTGTTTTCTAAATGTAAACTACGAAGGCCTCTGATTCTATGAATCTGTCAGACAACTGCTTCAACCGTTCTGAAACCAACTTTTTGGTGAAAATAGGATATTTTCTAAATCAAATATTGGGTGTACAAATATTTCACAAAAAGCATTTTTGAAGTCCATCGTGTACAAGAATGATTTAAATGATTTTTGAAAACAAACAGCCCTCAGGAATTCTCAACAATAATATTCTATATTTGTGACCAATAGTATATATGCTTTATATTGTTTTGATTGTAGTAGTCCTTTGTGTCGATATCTTCTGTATTAGTAATTCAAAAATAAAGGTTATTATCAAATAAACATTTAAGCTTGTATGTTAACATAGTGTAAACATGTGTGCAAAAGAGTGTAGTAAAAATTCATCTCAATTGTGGTGTAGCACCCGTAATCATGTTACACTTTTATGCTAAAGAATAAAGTAAGTGAGAACCAAACCGCTAGGTTAAAAAAAGAATAATACAAGTACACTTAGAACATTAAAAAGACAAAAGAAAGAAAGATATAACATGAGCATGACGCCGAAAAGAAAATGAAGACAAACACATATACAAAGATGAACAGCTCGGACCCAATAAAAACCCTGGGTGAGATCATGTGTGGCAGAAAAGTAAGTATCTCCTGCTTCTTATAAGGTACCTAATTGTTCATTTTGTTCATCATAGTAATAATGTAGATGCATGATGAATGAAAGGATATGGAGTAAATGCACATGGGACAAAGTCTCTACAAATACATGGTTAACGACGCTTTCCTTGTTGCTCTTCATCCTGAAGTCATCATGAGGCCTTCAACAATGAGCTCAACCCCTACCTCATAGTATGCCCAGGACGGCCCCTAGTACCGGTTTGGGCGGAATTCTTTGCTAATAGCCGAACAATGCTACATCCATGCTTTCTCATGTCGTTGATGCGGGATTATCAACAAACATAAATTCAACTGGCAAAGCGCTTTTACAATCACTGTCATCCGTGCCCGAGAAAAGCACTAGTGTCTTAAGCTAGTGGAGGATTACAACACACAGACATACACAGGGCACTCATCAAGTCGATTGTACAACTTGGCATTATAAAATAGTGAGACGTGGGCATATTAAATAGGCCGTCAGAATAAAATTTCAGGTATGAATTAAGATATAAAACTGTAAAAACATAAAACCACACTTGCCGTAAAAGATATTAACACTACCTGCGGCATACAGTTCGATAAAATAATAAATTCAATAGGTCAGAAAAGTTTCAAAACATTAGACTATAAATTTTAACACTTTGTTTGCTTTAAATTCCACAGAAAGTTTAATGCTATTCCTTCTATTAAAATAAATATTTAGTATTTTGAATGAAATATTAAAAGGTCTTTATTCTTCTCGTGATCTTATTGATATATAATAGATTTATAATCAAAACACACATTTTCGGTTATTAATTCTGTATCTTCAACATTCTTTATCCACTTGTCTAAATCAAACCTAATTGTTAGATTTAAGTAGACAGACCTGCATTTAATTTCAATTTTTTATAAAGCATTTTTACTCCAAAAAATTAAGCTATTTCTTTTTTTTTAAATTTTATCTTTAGAAGGCTTTCAATAGTCTAACATCGGATACACAGGAATACAGCAACAGTAGCCAGGTACAATTAATATCTCTTGTCATACTGAAAAATTAACCGATCAAACTCAACAAATAAAGGGTGCGTATAAATTCAGCGACATTATCATTTCAGCGACTATCACTTCAGCGACATTTTGTGAGTAATTCCGTATATCATTTCAGCGACGTTTTTTCTTTGTATTATATATAAATTCAGCGACACCTCATATAAAGAAAAAAATTCAATATACATTGATCTAAATTTTCAAAAAAGGGTCAAGTAGATAGAGTAAGAGTTAGAGAGGATAGAATGGACATAGTACCTGTTAGATGTAGTTCTAGAAACAACGGCAGTAGAATACCGAAGGAATCACAAAAATCAAAGTCCAAAGACATGGCAAAAACGGCAACAGAGAAAAACAAAGACAAAAACGACGTGAGACAGCAACAAGACGACATTAAAAACTAAAGCAATCATAGTGTGAACTCCCACTTCCCGGTTTTACAGGTAAATGTCGCTGAATTTATAAAATAAAATGTCGCTGAATTTATATGCTTTTTGTCGCTGAAATGATAATGTCGCTGAATTGAAAAAAAGTGGGAATTGTCGCTGAATTTATCATCTCCGCAAATAAACTGTTGTCTTTCAACGAGATTTGTACAAAAGCGTTTATCACTTCAGTATAAAAATGTTCTCAACGCCTTGTATGACCTCAGAAGATATATTGTATCATGCATCTATCATTACTATAATAAAGGGCCCTCTTTCCCTTGCATGACCTACTACGAGATATCGGCATGTTCGTATAAATAGGTAATCTTTCCCCTGCATGATCTAAGACATCTGCAGTAACAATGAAAGGATATGGAGTAAATGCACATGAGACAAAGTCTATAAATACATCACTCTTTATTTAGGGGCCAACTCTGACCTGCTGTTGGGTGTGTGGTTTCCTCACCGTTCACTGAAGATCTTATGGTGGCTTTGAGTTGTTATTACTCCCCTTTGGGTCGTTGTCTCTTTGACACATTCCCCGTTTCCCTTCTTTTTTCCTATGGTTAAAAAAAAAGAAAAAAAAAACAACAACAATGGAACAACGCTTTTATTTTTGATCTTCGTGTGGAAATTATTTTAAGGCGTGTATAAAGAGGCCATATGTCTCTCGTAATGAGATATCTGCATGTGTATATAAAGACCATGACTTAAGAAGAGATATTTGCATCTGCGTCTGTCATTGCATATATATATGCAATATATATAAAGCCCTTGACAGTTTGCATGACCTATTAACTGTGTCTATCATTCCTGTATAAAGATTGAGTGTCCTTAAACAAGTTATTTATATCTATATTTATCGTTCCTGTTAACATATAAAGTAAAAAGGAGAAATAGATTTATAATAAGTAGATTAGGGAGAAAATGTTTGATATTGTCAATTGATTTTATCGATGGATTAGAAAATAATATAACTGTGTAGTCTTTTGACTTCTTTTGAGACAAGTCTCAAACTATTTCCAAAGAAATAATACAAAAGACAATTACTAAACAAATATTACTGATTCGTACAATATTTTTGGTGATCTCTACATTCCATTTAAATTTCTTTCTGTAATACAATACGTGTGAAAAAAGACATAAAATAATCATTTTGACTGAAAGTAGGCCAATACAATTGACGGTTAAAAGCCATGTCACTTTTTTATGTATATATATGCAGTGGTTTACCCTGCACCTGTGTGACATGTATCATTTTAAATCGTTTAAAACTTATTAATTGCGATTTAATTTTACAATATACCAGCATAATACTATTAATTATGGCATGTTGAATGGATAATTCAAAAAGTATTTTCCAAAGTTAAGATATTGCTAGAGGTGATTGAATCAGGATTTACAAGCTGCCCATGACCGGTTTCTCACATGGTGGTAGCAATTTTGGTTTGTGTTAGTGGTTTGTTACTCCATAATTGAAGACACCAAAGTGACTTCTTTAATGAGACGTAAACGTCTTGTTAGTCAGAAACTTACGTGTAATGTTAATACCATCCAAAAAATGTATTTCTATGTTAAAATACAAAAAATGAATGAACTTCATCATCTATGACACCATGTTATCTTGAATTCTACATGGAATAAAAACAGTGTCGCTCTATGGTCGGATTATTTGTGTGGTGTGATGCGCATCTCTATGTACTTTCCATTTTTAAAATGAAAATACCCCGAAATTCATTAAAAGTATCTACATATATTGTAAAAGAGAGGTCAACATATGGCTTGTGCTTCATGTGATAAAACTAGGACTAACTTTACAGACATCGCCCTGGTCGTTGCCTATCTGAACAGATGAATTATAAAAATGGCCTTGTGGTTTTCGCCTAGCTGAGCAAGTTAGAACTTACGTTATAAACACCGCGTCGTGCTACATGAATTATAGTCTTTCGCTTTAAACTTGGGCTTACGTTATAGATTGTTGCTCTTTCGACTACTTTTTCACTTTATAGCCTATGGCTTTTAGATTTAATTTTCACTGTCAGGGTGAAATCATCATTATTATGAATTTCCCCCATGAGTAAATGTACCGTCTTGAATATTGGCAGAGTCACTAGATACAATCTGAAAGGCCCACCAAATGACCATTCTACTTAGTTGGTCTGTAATAAAATGAACAGTTCTATACATGACATTTTTTAAGATAATTTTATAAGTTCCTATGTTTACCAAATCAGGTTATACTGGCCATCTTGGATGGCGACAGAGTCGTCGGAAAAATTGTGAAGGGGCCAACCAAATGAAGTGTTAAAAATGATTTGAAAATCTAAAAATATTGTTGTATACACAAAATAATGATAATGGTTAACAAAACATACCAGAAGGTCACTATATAAAACCAAAAAAAATAATTGCTAATACAACAGCCAACAAATATCAAAGCAAAAAGAGAGAAAATCAGAAATCCCAAAAACACGAAACAACATGACAAAGACAAACAAACAAACAAAAAATCAACAAAAACGCCATACAACTAAGGCACTAGTTGTGAGAATCCAAGAAAAAACTAGAAGTGTCATCGGACGCTTCGGGAGAGGAAGCATGATCTGCTCCACGCGTAAATAAGGAACAAATTTTACACCTAAAGATCGGTCTTGCTTATTTCAAATGGAGTCACTGCATGACGAGTCTTTCATCCTTTCATTTTTCCCTTACTATATTTTTGCTTCTCGATATTCGTTTGCCATTCCGATTACTTTTGGAATTTCATTATGGACCCTGTCCTATTGATCGATTTAATTTTAAAGCCGATTTTATTTGGAACCTTACAATATCTAAATTTTTGTAGATTTTGTTGAAAACTAAAGAGTATCTCCCTCATGCAAAGTTCTGTCCTTAGCTGATTTTGGTTTTACATTTAAATCATATTGGTTATTTGTTCTCTATCAGTTTTTAATCTTTGAGTTTATGGTTTTCCAAACGTTTAGATTTTATCTGCACTGAAGAGACATAAGTTGTCGAAGTGTGCATATGCAGAAATCAAATTCACAGATACTTCGGTATTTAGTTATTTACTTACACTATCTAATATTATATTACATGGTAGTGCAAAACATCCCCTTAAATCTAAATAAAACAGAACTTTATATGTCTTTATGCGATTGAATGATATTATAAAGAGGATTTAGACTTATATAACCATATAAGATTACACGATAAGGGCATAAATGACTCTTACATCATCTAGGTCTTAGGTCTGCAAAAAATGATCATTTATCATCTGTACCTTAAAAATTACTTATGGAAAAATATATATTAGAAGAC
This sequence comes from Modiolus philippinarum, assembly GCA_002080025.1. Taxonomy (NCBI): domain Eukaryota; kingdom Metazoa; phylum Mollusca; class Bivalvia; order Mytilida; family Modiolidae; genus Modiolus; species Modiolus philippinarum. Next base: position 13,228 of record MJUU01068812.1, read on the forward strand.
AAGATAAATAAAGAACATATTATGCTATAGTCAAATATTAATTTTTAATTATCTTTATGTGTCTGCGTTCATATGCAAGCGATTCATAAATCACATTGATTCATCGTTTGTTGCTAAGTCATATTTGTGGGGTGTAAAAATCACCGAAATGTATTATGTTTTACCAGATAGTATTCCTTCTGTTATTTTACGACCAATTTGTGACATATATTAAGCAACAATTTAATGTTGGACATTATGTTGGATAGATGATTTATCCTCGGGAATAGGGAACATTGAATAAAAATTAATAGGTGACTCTTGTACTTGTTATTACAATTTAACAGGTAAATTACTTTCAAAAATCTTTCAAAAGTCACATTTATAAATTCTTACTAAACATGCTTTGCCTTATTGATTTTGACTGATTTTTTTTGTACAGGCAAGGGGCATCATTACATTTTTCCATCTTTTTGTTATTGGTCGACATTGTTCGACAATTAGCAATGAATACCGCTTAAACCGGTGCTAGGGGTCGTTTTGAACTTACCATGAGGTATGAGCAAAGCTCCGATTGTTAAAGGCCTCATGGTGACTTCAAAATGAAGAACAATAATAAAAGCGTTGTTTTACAATGTATTTGTAGAAACTTTGTCTCGAGTGCATTTACTCCATATCTTTTCATTGAAATAATAAAAAAAAAATAAATCATTAAGTTCAATTTCTTTCTTTGTTTAAAAATTGCCTTAGATACAAAAAAAAATCTTGTTACTACTGTTACTTGATACTAGCAGTGATCAGAAATAAGTTTTCTTTTTTTTTAAATCCAACATAATTTTGAAATAAAACATCTTTTTTTATAAGATAGATTATAGAAATCAGAAAAAAGCATTGAAAATATAGATTCTTGAAGCTGTAGTGATTTCAAATGAAAAAGACTATATTATAGCACCAAATAAGGTGAATACAGTAAGACGATATTTCAAATCATTTGTAGATCAGTTATTATTCTACTGTGTTAATTTTTAGGTCTTATTTTATCACATTTGCATAATTATTCGTCCATAAGTTTTTAAATACTTCGCACCGCCAACTCCATTCACTAATTTGGTTTATTATTTGTCTGGCATCATAATGAATATGCCTCTAGTAGTTGATTTATGCCTACGATTCGAAAATAACAGACACGTTTATGTAAATTTGATAAACAACTCCAATCTCGTTAGTACCATTGCGGGATTAAAGGCCAAAACTTATTTTTGTTGTACTTTAATGCTCTTAATAAATTTTGAACAGACTTTTTGTTTTGTTTTTGGTTGCAAAATAGCTGTCAAACATTTATGTATTCAAATGAACATATAAAGAGATATTCAGTAAATGTACATAGGACAAAATCTCGTTAATCAAGCAAATCAGGATCCTTTTCTTCAGGTTTAATTTGATGTATTCTATAAGAAAGAAGAGAGAATATTCCAAATTGTTTTACATTCATAGTTTATGATTGAGTCATTTCCATTTTCTGCATATCGATATAAAATTTAACAAAAAATTACATTTGCTTTGCGACTCTTCGGATTTACCCTGCATACTTTAATTTCATATTCAAAATGTGTGCCTTGGTTTTGAATGTTGCTTTTTTATTTCTGTGCTCTGTAGCTGTCTAACATCATTGTTTTTGTGTTCTTGGCCATGTCTTTGGACTTCGATTTTTGTGAATACCACTCCTTTGTTCCTTTGATATTTACTGCCGTTGTCATATAAAGCAGACATAAAAACATAAAGTGAATGATGAAAAGATGCATTGCTTTTGTTTTTTATGTATATATGGCCGTTTGTGTTTCTGAAGTACAAATATCACACTTGTCTAAAAGGTGTTTACCTGAATTATTACAAAGCCAAAGGACAAGTATGCTCGTACCAAAGGGTACGACCAAAACTCCTTTCTTATATATCAAAACACGCGAAAATCATATCATCTAAAAGTCTTCTTCTTTGGTTAAGGAGAACAATCTACTCGACTTAATGCATATCAACCAAATAATTAAACTACTTATTGAACACAAATCATTTCCATATGTTAGAGCATTTAAATCTGAAAATATTTGATGCATAGTACAATATTATAAACAATATTTTGTATTAACTGCATTTGTATTCATCTGATACACGTGCTTTCATATATGTGTTTACATTTGTTAAATTATTGTTCTGTCTTTTTCTGATTATTATACATAAATTTACTCTGCTTCAACTAATGTAATTACTTTATTGTTTTTACAGCATTTGTATTATAAACTAAACATGCATTTTATTCAAATTTCAATACATTAATCTGTTCTGGGTAATAATTATTGTTTTTAATTAATATTTCAACTTAGATATGTTTTTACACTGCCATATTTTAAGATTGGCTTCTGATTTGGTCCATTAAAATGCTACAGATAATGAAGTTGATGTTGAAGTTTATGTGAAGGAAGCAAACTTTTTTATTTATATTCAGTTTTTTATATGTGCTTTCTGCCTCTCTGTTTGTAAATGCAATTGTCTTTGAATAGGACAATGATGTATGATCAAATTCTCAATTAACAGCTGATTGTCTTGTCCTCCCAAGATAACTTTGCATTATGTTTACATTAAATACATTTCTTTGCTAATAAAACTTATTAATTTTTTTTATATTGAAAAAATCCAAATCATTTGTTGAAGATAAAAAGTCATACTGTCTCGTAAAAGTCCTCAAGAATGTGGACTTAACGTTTCACAAAATGTGAAGCAACATTAAAAATGAGAACGGCTCTTTAGATTAACAATCGATATGCAAAAAAGTGAACAGTGAAAAGCTAATTTAGATTTACTGCTTTGGCCAGCGAAGTTAACAAAAAAAAAAAAAAAAACAAAAACAAAAACAAAAACAAAAAAACGGTTTGGCTCAGCAAAAGTGATTTTTGGAAATATATTTTTCAAAACAACATGTACTTATCAGTTGTTAAGAGATGTACATCGTTCAATTCGTTCAATTTGTTTTTACTGATCTTAATTTCATGTACGTTATAATTGCTTAAAAACCGTTTCGACAAGACATTTTTTTTTAAATTTTTGCTATAATTTGATATGTCAAAACCTAAAACCTGTTAGAAATTAGTTTCGCTCGTGTAGGCGTAATTCATTAGAAAAAACGGTAAATATTTCACCCAATGCGTCATGTATTTTAAATTAATCATATATAAAACATACAAAAGAAATGAGTAAATACCATTCTATATAAATAAATATCTATAAATCATGTATAGAAGTGTATCAAAGGACATCTTCTCTAAAGATTTAAAAGTCCACCATTACCATTTAATTATAACCACATGATTAATGTACAAGACACTATTTTCTAGAGTTCGTATTACGTTTTTACGTTCTAAAGCGGAAAAACAGTGCGAATTTGGAGGAAGGGTCAGGGGCAGGGTCCCCTCGAATGCCGGAAAATATCTTTAGGTTAAAATTGGGGTATCGGTAAAAAATGTCCTGAAATGTTCGTGCGTCGTTACACTGCGTATTAAAAAATCTCCCTTTTAACTTCAAATCCTAGGTTAGCCACTGGAAAATTATCCGGCAACTTTATTTCTCCTCCAAGCATATTCGGGGTTTTCAAGATAATTTTTCCCATTATTTTAACACTACTGTTTCGATGATCGCAGCGGCCATCATAAAGCGAGCAAAAACTGAGTGTCATAACAGTTGGTGGAGATTTTTACTCAAGCGCAAGGGGCGCTTGAGTATATCTATTACGATGCTAAATTCGTTCCTGCCGAATATTTGATTTTCAATTTTGCAGTTTGCTAAATACATGCTAAGACGCCAATCTTTTGGTGAGTGTTCATCTGTAGTTCATGTTTCTATATAAATTTGAATGTCACATTTTACGAACTATTTCTATTTGCGGACTAAAATCAGTATGTAATTGGACATTTTTTTGTGATTCCGGAGAAAAATTGTAGGCTTTCCGAATATCTTCTTTTATTGTTATATATACCAGTTCAGCTTGGGCTAATGAATAGCAGTACCTACAACAAACGTGAAACCAGTTATCTATTCGACAGCAGCATACAGAATGATACCTATCTACGGTAGCGCTTATCTATTTGTAATATTTTCCCGCGCATGTTCACTGAAGCATAAACAAATCAAACGGGAAAACGCATATTCCAAACCAGATTTAAATTATCTCGGCATATAGTGTGCTACATGTTAAATGTAAAGCAAAATTTTCTACTACATTAAGCCAGAATACTAGTTGGAGACACTGACATGTGTGCGATTTCGGAAATGTCCACATTTCGTCCAGTTTCCCGATGCCAGATTTGTCAAAATTTATCCTTATTGGGCCCATTGATTGGATAAATAAAATATTCGTATTCGTATCCCAACACCCAAGTCAATCAAAGGTCCTGTTTTCGTGGGGTCGCGTTTTCGTTGATTTCTCCTAACACAAAATATTGTGTCCAGACATCCAATTTACAAGAAGTTTTTGTTGTGACTTAAGAATCCTTTTCAAGAATCCTTGTCGTTTCGTGCCGAATCCCGTTTGCACCATGAGTTGTTTAAAAATGCAGATGAAAGAATATTTTACATAATTAATACACGTCTCTGTTGTAAATAATTTTTAAAAGTACATTTAAATTTCTCGGGAAAATCTCAACAGGTTCGGATTAATATCCCAGTTGGGATAATTATAGATTATTACATGTCATTTTCCATATCAGCCCTGGTATTTTAGGCTGCGACTCCCATATCAAGCCTTAAGGCATAGCCAGGGACGATATGGATAATTACATGTAATGATAGGCATACCTGCCAACTAACCCGCAATCACTGTTTTCACCCACAGGTACTTGTGGATAGGACCCTACATGTGCCTCGTGTTTGGGGGTCCGCCCACTATGCAAATTTTTGTGGAAAATGTTACATTTGTCTATTAACTGACATTTCCTGGTGGGATATATGGCTCATGTACTCTTAAACAGGGTCGTGAGTCCGCACGGGTTTACTTATAAATATAAATCGATGTATCAGTAAACCCGTGTGGAAATTATTCATATGAATCAATGAAAAAAATAACTTAAACTCAGCTTGAGTATTCTGACTTTTGTCAGAGTATACTTGTTCTCGTTAATACAGACGTTTGAGATCGTCATATCGTTATGATGCCTCTATCTCATAATTGAGAGAAGATTCAGAGTTAACTTCCGGATTTTCACACAACGACTTTGACTTAACACCAGACTTTTCATTGGTAGTGTGATGGTGTAATCGTTACGTGGAGATCAGCCTTAACCTCGTAGAGCACCTGATGATATCTCCGGTTTAAATTAGGTTTTCGATCAAACCGGTGATAGGGACCGTCTTACAATTACTATAAGATATGGGCAAAGCCCTTTATAACACAATAAAAGCGTTGTTCTATTGCTTCGTTTTCCAATGTATTTGCAGAGACTTTGTATCATGTACATTTACTCCAAATCCTTTAATTTTTAAGTCTCTTTTGCAGTGTATAGTCCGTAAAAAAATTCTCCGTGCGAGAGATGCATGTTCGTTATATATTTCAGTAAAGAATTTCTCGACAGATACACTATCATACATATGTTGGCATTTCAAAATGTTATTCTTAAACCTGTTTATAATACCAACATTTCACTATTTTATTCTGCCTTTTCTGTAATTGAGTTGATGAGTGTCCTTTAGTTGTTTATAAAGTGTGACTATCTCCTGTTAATCTTTTTGTCGGACAACGGATAACAGCACTTGTAAGAACACTGCCAGTGAATTTTATGTTTTTTTTACCATTCGTCATTCATGAGTAAAACAGGAACATGAATTTAGCGTTGTTCGACATTTAGGAAACCGGTGCTAAGGGATGTCTTGAACCTACGATGAGTTATGGGCGAAGCTCATTGCTGACGGCCTCATGGTGACTTCAAAATGAATACAAACATGGATTTCCTTTGTTTGGGTTCTAGTGCTGCTGATGAGGAATTAATTTCCGAAATGGCCATACAGCTCATTAAAATAATTGCAGTTGGAGTTAACATATGTGTTATGGTCTCATGTTCATTTACTCCATATCCTTTCGTAAAACATTAAAAGTGTGGTTCCATTGATTGGTTTGACCATGTATTTGTAGAGATTTTGTCCCATTTGCATTATCTCCATATCCTTTCATTGCTTATCACAATTCAGATGCTGAATGTTTGTGGCATCTTGTTTATTTCCATTACTTTGTTTTATTACATACTTAGTAGAAATAAAAGCGTTTTGCATGATCAATATGACTGGAAGTAAACTGTTCATATTTTCACACCCCGGGAAAATAATAGGTTATTTTATGCTCCTCGTGCATCTCAGACAAAATAAACGATTTCCGGTCCATATTGGCCTGGGAAAATAAACGACTTCCGGTCCATATCGGCCTGACATTTCTAAACGTCGGAAGTATGTAACAAAAATTCAATACATGTGCATTTCCATATTGACCTGAATATCATCCCTCGACCCACATTGTCCCTCGACTTCGTCTCGGGCCAATATGGGTGTCTGGGGATGATGACCAGGCCAATATGGAAATGCCCATGTATTAATCTGTGTTTATGTTTTGTTTGCCCTGTTATTCCCATGTTTATTGCTTCTTCATTGCCCCTTCTTATTTTCGTTCTTGCTGATGCATTTGTATATTCAAAGGTATAGTTTTAGTATCATAGAAAAAAAGACATCCTTGAAACTATAAAAAAAACATGTCTTTCATATTTGGTTAGTTTGTAAATGTGAGGGGGTTAGTTTGTTTTATCACTGAAGATAATCAGATACATCAATAAATGTCTTTAAGATATTAATCTAAAATTAACCAGGACAGTTAAATTAATAATGTTTGCTTACTTGGGCGTTTTAATAAGGACACCTTATCTATATAGAATATAAGAATCTTGTATTTCATATCAATCTAAACGACATAATAGACTAATGACATTGTTATTTGAACAATTTAATTTAAACCTCCTCTTCTCTGATATATTTACTGTTTAATTGGTACTTCAAATGTTATGTTTTGTTAATTATAAAGCCGAGTATCTACATGCAGAGCAGTCGAGTGCTTTTTGTATTTGATGAAGTAATATTGTTCAAAGTAGAATGAAGAAACAATAAATATAACCCCACAAGTAGAAACAATAAACAAAACCTCATGTGTAACACCAATGAATACTGCCCCACATGTAGAACTAATAAAACATATGAACACAACCCAAAAGGTTGAATCGGAAACACAGCAAATATGAAATCAACCCCATACATATAATCAGTAGAGGAAATATATACGTAGCTCTTCATATATTTTTAGATAAACGCAACCACACATATACAATTTACAGAAAAAACGCTTCATGTAAAACAAATGTAAAACAGGGGATAACAAGAAACATCTACAATGGCTGAAAATTACAGTCACATGCCAAAATCTATCAAGGAACTACACAGGGAAAACACAAACAAGACAAAAGACAAACGTAAACAACGACAGTAATCCAGGACAGCCGGACTTAGTACTTAATAATCAACAAGATCTAAATAGAAAAGCAAAAATCAACACAGGACGGAGCTATGCACGAGGTTGGACACTCCTTAGTTTTAAACAAAATTTTCCTAAATTTAGATATTGCATGTTAACTCATTGATTATTTGAATCCAGATTGGATGGAAAATTATTTAAGTTAGACTCTCAAATGACTTACAAAATACCGAAGTTAACGATCATTTGTTTTCTGCATATGCGCATTTCGACAACTTATGTCTCATCAGTGCAGATAAAACCAAAATATTTTGAAGTCCATTAACCGAAAACTTGTGAAAGCTGATAGAGAAAAAATAACCAAAATGATCTAAATAGAAAATTAAGCCAAAATTCATTTACGGACAGATCTATGCATGAGGGAGACACTCCTCAGTTTTAAAGAAAATAACGAATCAACAATAAAACAATTAATCTAAAATATATGGAAACAATTCATCTAAAATATATGGCAACATAACACACAGAGAGACGACTCAAATGGAGAGAATGAAACAAAAAAGACATAATACAAACATCACAAAATAAAGTACTAGCAGTGTTAACCAATAAAACAGGAGTGACATCAGGTGATCTCAAAGGGTAAGCATAGACCAATTTCCATTTTTTTATGAATGAGTTCGCCCGATTGACCTGGGGTCAATCGGAATAAATTGTCCAAAAATCTATATTGTGACGTCAAAATTTTGCGGGAAAATTCACGAATTGGAAACTCGTCTATTAGCTGTTTCACATACAGTCAGCCTAAATATTATGTTGAAATATCTGTTTGGTTGCTAATTTAGTTAACGGAGTTTGTAAAATTGAAAATAAGCTGGGTTTGAAAGTTAAAGACCCTTGCATTACTTAAACTATATTGCATGTCGATATGCACAATATTCATACAGTATGCACACATTGTTTTCAAGGCCAACTGCTGAGATTTTTTCCATTCTAAATTTTAGTAGACATATTTCCAGAATTTCTAAATTAACAGCCTACCAGAAAACAATCTAAATATCTCTCCTGTCATTAAGCATTCTTTGTTAGCAAATATTTATTGGTAAACTACAAGAAAAAACGACATGTTTGTTTGTGCATTGGTGTAAAACAAATTAAGCAATTATACTAATTGGTTCTTTTACGTAATTTTACATTGTCTGCTTCAAATAAGTTTACATTGAAGCGTTTATTGGACGAAGAGACATTGACAGGGGAATACCAAAACGATAAGTCAGATAGATTGCTCAGAATATCAGAGGGAGCCGAACAAAAAGTGAATGACAACTTAACCAGCGAAGTGATGAAATTCCAAACCAAAAGACGTTTCATCCACGGAAAACTTTAATACATCAATTTATTTAATAAATATTAATAAAAAATGGATATACTATGTTGAAGGACTATAATATTAACCTCTTTTAACATCATTTCTTTAGTACCACATCAACAATGAAAAAATATGGAGTAAATACACATGAGACAAAGTCTTTACAAAAACATTGTAAAACCAATCAATGGAACAACGCTTTTGTTGATGTTCTTCATCTTGAAGTCACATAAATCCTTCACCGATGAGCTTTACTCATACCTCGTAGTAAGTTCAAGACGGCTCCTGGCACCGGTTTGAGCGGAATTCATTGTTAAATGTCGAGCAACGCTACACCCATGTCCCTGTTTTACTCATGGATGCGGGGCTGCCAACAAAAACAAACTGATAAAGTGCCCTTACACTCATTGTTATCCGTTGCCCGACTAAAAGACTATTAGAATACAATCACAACATATAAACAACCACAGGGCACTCAACGAGTAAATTGTAAGAAAACTTGGTTTAATAAGATACTGAGATGTGGGCACAATAAATAGAATGGTCTGAATAACATTTGGAAATAACAAAATAAATTGCAACAATTCAAAGTATGATAATGTATCTATATGAGATATGCTCTCAAGAACAAGAGCAGTATAACTAAAATATGTAAAGAACAGAACCAAATACTACGGTCAAACATAAAAGCCCGACTGAAAGTTTTTGAAAATAACAAACACATAAAGACAATTTCTGTATTTTGCATTATTTTCTGTCCATATGTATGATAAAAAACAGAGCTGTTGTCCGAGTCACATTTAATGAGTGGAGATTTATGCTTACCATGTGATATTATGTGTGATATTTACAAAGTACAAGGACGCATAATATATTGAGTTGAAAGTAAAAATTCGAGTAAAAAATTAAATGATTTCATAAACTTCGTTGAAAGTGAGACCAGGTGTTTTTATTGTCGTCCT
>MJUU01068812.1:23231-40228 GCA_002080025.1 Modiolus philippinarum
TCTGACTGAAACATATTATCAAAGCAAAAACCTCATTTCTATATTAGAGTTACACAATCAACCCGTATTTGAAAATCATAAGAAAAACTTCAACGTTTGCTTGTAGACTAGAATATGTCGTATATATAACAAGATACCGAAGTTACTGTTAATTTATTTTCTGCATATGCACATTTCGACAAATTATGTCTCATCAGTGCAGATCAAACCAAAATATTTGGAAGTCCATTAACAGAATTTTGTTAAAATTTATATATAAATAATTACACTAAAGTCTTCTTGAGTTCTTGAAGTCATTCTGCAAATTTAAGTTCGACCCATCAAGGGAGCTGGATTGCGAAGTCTTGCGACAGTCAACCAAACACTATGGGAAGAGCAGCGTTCCGAAATTATATTATATTAAACATGTTGGAGTGGTCGTTCGTCCAGGTTTAAAATGCCGTGAGACCTACATAGGTATTCAAGGCCCTAAACCACTCTTTATCAGAAACGTGAAATGGAATTGAGCTAAAATAGATTGTATTTACTTTAGAGATCGTTTGTACTTTCAACAAAATATATATATTAAAGAATATGCCACTTATCAAATATCAACAAAGTAATGGGGTTATACTACCTTCTATGATATCAATGCACGTGCACTAAGCACGCACGAAGTCATTAGTGATGACGCAGAATATGTCTGAAGATCCGTAGAATTCATATTATTGCCTGTTTGGAATACGTCTTTGACAAAGAGAGACATATGTCGTTTGTTAGCGGGATTCTTCAAATTGTTTCTACTGAAAAGCTGTTTCTTACTACTTGTATTCGTACATTAACCGTCATACGTTTGCTTTTTTGAATCTCACTTCATCTTTATATTTGAAGTATTCAAATGACAAGAAATATACACTATTTTCAACGTGTATATGTAACTTTTTATTGTTTGCAAAATTTGTTATAATTAAGCATTGGAGCAATGTCATTAATAAATTAAAACATATAGCGTGATAAAAGACAACTTCTTATGCTATTTCTGAACTATATATTATGTATCTTACAAGATATTTTCTCATACTCTATTCTCAGAATTTTACCAGTGTCAGTAACTACGTCTTGTACCAACAAACCGGATTGGTACTTAGATGTCTTACATTAAAGTTATTTTTAAACTCATTGCAGTTATACTACCGATACATGAAAAATGTTTGTTTTTGCATATCCGTAAACTTATTACAACTTTTATGAGCAGGCCATCATCATATGACTGTCGTATCAATTTCTAATTGTATGTTATTCCTTTACGTCTTATTTAACCTTCAAAAATTATACAACCGTGCAAAAAAAAAGATTCATTGAACAATAAGGTAACATCACTGGATGGATACTATAGGTAAGTCAAGAACACCAGTATATTTAAGAATAAAGAAAGGTCACTTTATCATTGGAATTCGGATCTGGTTGGTTTAAAAAAAACTGAAATTGGAAACTACACGCGAAAGTATCTAACTTACACGCGAGACTATCTTACTTACATAGAAGAGCTTCTAAATTCATTTGTTAAAATAAAGATTTGATGCTATGTCCTTAGTTCGATTTGATTTTAATTCATTTTCGTTATTTTATCATTTTGTTGTTTACCCATGCTATCCTAGCATGTGTATGCACGTTATCAATACGTTTTGGTTCTCAAAAACAACTAATAAGATATTCTAAAAGCATACGTAGTGCTAAAATTATCATGTTTAATTAAGATACATGTAATTTATTGTCACTGACTGTCAGTCTATTCATTATCCCAGTAGCTGAATATTTAAGAGTCAAACAAACACACAGCCAAACAAAGAGTACCATTTATTTTCAGACAATAAGTTCCATTCAAATATGTACTTTACTGATTTTGGATTCTGGTTGTTCGGATAAATTAAAATGTTCGTATATATGTTTTGTAACTCATACATATATAAATCAAATTTTATATATAGTAACTAAAAACTCTTTGTAGTCTCGATTGGCTATAACTTATGTACTCTACTTTCCATGTAAAATTGAAGGTTTTTAATTATTAAAATGGGGAGTCTTTCAGGACTTGGTTGTTGTTGTAAAGGGGTGTGGTTGTATTCTGTTATTTTTTTTATCGGTCAACGAATAGAAGCTATTGTGAGAACACTTTACCAGTTAATTAATGTTTGTTGAAAATTCTGCATCTATGAGGTAAAACATGGATGTAGCATTGCTCGACATCTAGCAATCAATTCCGCTCAAACTGGTGCTAGGGGCCATCTTGATCTTATATGCAGTATGAGCAAAACCCATTGTTCAAGACCAGCTGGTGACTTCAAGGTAATGAAATACAATAAAAGTGTTGTTCCATTCCTTGGTTTTACGTATATTTGTAGGGACTTTGTATTATGTGCATTTACTCCATATTCTTTTATTGTGTATTTACATGTTTGGTATGGAAACTTAATTATTACCTTTTATGTCCTTCATATCATCATTTCGATTCATCTTGTTTGGTACTTTAAACTGGCACCTTTTGCATTTTACACCTTTTTAAAAGTTTTTTTTTTAGTAAAACTGCCTTTTTTACCAAACCTATCGGTATACAATACTTGCCTTACATGCAATTGTAAAATAAATACCTTTCTGAGGTCATAAAGAGCTTACTTTACATAAATGATTCTGTTTCACCCCTTATCACCTTAAATAACAACATATAGCATAAAGTATTACAATTTGGTTAAAACATTCATATATCGTCTTACCTCTGTTTGAAAGTCAAATAGGTATGTTTCAGAAATGTAATATTTTGTTTTAAGGATGGTCTTCCCTCAAGTTCATTATATCAAGGTTTTAAAATTAGTATTTTTATTTATTAGAACAGCTATCATACATCATTTTAAGCAAAAAAATATTGATAGGTCAGAGTGTCCTTTAGCGGGAAACCGAACTCCTCTTGATTTTTCATTTACTTTGCATTAAGAAAATCGCCATTTAGAATACAATGTACCCTACCATTTCATTCGTTAATGATTTAATCAAAGCACATACATGTATCTCACTTTTTTGTAAATTTCATTATGATCCTTTGAGTATTTATTTGGCCAAGTTGTTGTTTTTTTTTATTACCCTCCCTTGTCATTAGTTACATTTTGTTGGTGTTTCATTCCGTGTATGGCACTCAGTAGGTAGATGACCTTAGTACTGGATTTGGCTTCCTATTTCGATATTTTTGGAAATTAGTACTTTTTTTGTATTTTGAACCATTGGGTTGATGCTACTGCTGGTGGACCAGAGGTTCCCGAGGGTATTCACCAGCCTAATAGTCGGATTTATTTGACATCAAAATTTCTTGCGTGTTATAAAAATTTACTGTTTTAATCAAAATTCTGACTATTTAAAATACTGAGGCTTCATTCCGTATATGCATGGCATTCGGTAGATGTCAGTTGGAAATGAGTAGTTCTTTCTGGACTACTTTTGGATTATGGCTTTCCATATTATTTGATTTTAATGCTGCTGATGAGAGGTTACTCCTTGAAACATGTGTACAGCATAAAAAAAAATTACTGTTTTTATGCAACTTCGGTATTTTTATTTGTATTTTGAACTATAGGGTTGATGCCACTGCTGTTGGACCAGAGGGTCCCGAGGGTATTCACCAGCCCAATATTCGGACTTATTTGACATCAAAATGTCTTGCGTGTTACAGAAATTTACTGTTTAAATCAAAATTCTAACCACTTAAAAATACCGAGGCTTCATTCCGTGTATGGCACTCGGTAGATGTCTTTGGTACTGGATTTGGCTTCCTATTTCGATATTTTTGGAAGTGAGTATTTCTTTCTGGACTACTTTTGGATTATGGCTTTCCATGTCATTTGATTTTAACGCTGCTGATGAGAGGTTACTCCTTGAAACATGCGTACAGCATAGAAAAATTTACTGTTTTATATGCAACTTATATTAGCTAGGTATTGTTTGTATTTACAACATCACACTTATCATTGGTATTCTGAAAATAACAGTCTTACATGCCTCATACTTGTATGGTGGACTTTACATTTGTGGCTTGGTATCATGAGTACTAATATTTATACTGTTTGTAAGCTTTTAAATAAAATGAATACCTACATGTACTGTAAGATGCTTTATTACAGATGGTCATTTCCACAACTTATGCTAGACTTATGCAAATCAAATCAAAACAAAAATTTTGGTAAGATGTATACAACATTACATTTAAAGATTTAATTTTTATTTGTAATCTAATCGTTGAACCTCATGTTGTTACAATATTATAAATATTCGATTCTCACTTTATTTTCATTTTTTGGAAGTTAATTGTCTTAAAACAAAATTTCTTTTTCTATTGTTTATCGTTTAATGTTATCATGCAAATGTTTAGGGAAACATGGATTTTTCCAATATTTTATCACTCAGACGTTTTGGAGATGAAAATGTGGACGCCTATTTTTCATATTTATAATTAGCAATGTTTAAACTTTAACTAGCATCAACAATTCATTCAATCAAAAGAAATACACATTGATTCATAATTCAAAAAGATAGGATACAGTATAGAACTGTCATCAATAATTTCTTCAATTATTTCTTTCATCGTCGAACGTTGATCTGGTAGAAATGTTTAATAATCGCATCCATAAAGTAATGTTTGCATTTGAAAAATTTCTGAGGAATTGTTTGAAAAAGTGAAAACTATTGATTTTTCTTTAACTTAAACAAACATTTCAGTTTAAAATAAACCACATTTAGTATCATTTAGTCAAGGTTTGTTACATTTTAAACATTGATTTCCATCCTTATTATTGTATTGTGCTAAGTTGATCTTATCGTCAAATTGCTACACAATAAGTAACCATAAACAGTTTATAGATGATGGATTTTTATTCTTGAAATGCAGAAGAATATCTATAATTATAGATCAAATCTATATTTTCCAGCAAGTACTTGTTTTTATAGCATTCCATCACCACATTTTGAAATATCTTACGTGCTTGATAATTGTTTTGATAGCTATTTTCCTCGTCTTTCTAAATGGTTTATTTTGAACAGTCAATGATAAAGCTGTAACGAATAATAATTTATTTTAATGCAAAAAATGTAGCGGCTCACTACACTTTTAAATATATAATAATTAGTGAATGTGTTTGTAAGACACGGACGCCCCGCCAAAAAAAAAATAATGAAATAAATAAATAAAAAAAAAATAATAAAAAATAAAAAAACTGAAGTCAATCAACATAAAACGTAGGACATGGACATCCAATTCTTGATGAAATGCGCAGATCTCTCTTAGATGAATCTTACAGTAAAATATCATGATGATACAATACAAAGAAGTTTAGAAAAAGACTTATATGCAAAACTTAATCAAAGTCACTGAAGCTTAATATGTAGGTCAAAACCACCTTATTATCAATGATTTGGGTAGTACTGATCAAGGCAATTACTTGATGAAACATCATTGTCTTATAATGTGTAGTTGTTGTGAAATAGACTTTAACGCAAAACTTAACCAAAGTCACTGAAGCTTAAAATGTAGGTCAAAGCCACCTAGTTATCAATTATTTGGGTAGTGCTCATCAAGACAACTAATTTGATGAAACATCATTGTCGTATAATGTGTAGTTGTTGAGAAATGTTGTCTCCTTGACATTTACCTCATTTCCATTCTTTTACATACTTAACACAACACTTAACCAGTGTCACTCAAGCATGAAATGTAGGTCAAATAGTCATACTACATAGTGAACTCTATAGTACTATCAAATATCTACACACTCGCCTTCTATTATTGTTCTACCTCTTACAGTTTCTAAAAAATGTACTTAAATGCAAAACTTAACCGGACGTACGGACTGTGGAAGAACGGACAAGGATAGCACTATGTGCCCCTTCCGCATTCGTGGGCGGGGCATAAAAAGACATCAAAATTGACAATAAGCATGTTTAAGACGCTATAGATCAGACCAGACAGCTATAAAATGTAAGACATTTTGCCTCTATGTTAACAAATATCTGAGGACTTTGATTTTCAGATCCCCTTTTCCACTTGTTATCCTTTCTGGTTGTATTATTTACTCAGTTTTGGCTGATTAAGTTGCTAAGAAAGAAATGTCATAACTAAATATTGAGGTCACTCTTGTTGTTTTTTTTTTAAATAAGAAGTCTATCAATTTGTAACTGAATATTTGTAGTTAACCGTGATTGATTTTACAATTTATGACAAATAATTTTATACTGCACAAAACTCTGGTTCTCTATAGTCTTTTGAACCATTACCAGCAATGAACAATGTATTTACAAATTAAAACATAAAAGAAATTACGTTACATCTACCGAAGGAAAACATATTAATATTTCAAGTTATTTATATATGCTTCCCATATTATTTGCTTTTAACGCTGTGGATGAGATGTTACTACTTGAAACAAGTGTACAGCATAACAAAAATGCAACTTTGTTATTTATATATTTTTAATCCTTTTAAAATGCGAAGAAAAATCAGAATAGGAGGAAAGTTCACTTCATACCGAGATTACCAAAAGGTAAATGAAAACCACTTCAGCAAGAAATTTGTATAGGAAAATACGTCTTAAATCTATTCATCTATTGCAACTATAAATAGAAAATTTAAGGTTTTTGATAATCCCTTGAATCCCCCTTTTCAATCTGTTTCTTTTTAACAGTTAATAAAGTAAGTGAGACCCGAACAATTAGTCTAAAACGAACAATCCAGGGACAAAATCATTACAAAAAGTAAGAATTTTATTTATGCAAAACAAGATGTAGCGGCTCATTATCATTTAACCCAAAAAGTCTGCTTCTCCGTCAAAATATATGGCCAAAAAGACATTTAGAATAACAATACGCATGTTAAAACGCTACAGGTCAGTCAAGACCGCTTTACTAGTGGGACATTTTCCCTCTATGTTACCCAGTATTTGAGCACTGATTTTGGTGTCGGTTCACGACATATCTTCTTTTTGTTTTCAGAGTATTTTGTGAAAGGGTTTTAGTTGGAGACAACAGAAGTGAGACATGTCTTTGGTCCACGGTGATGTCCTGTTCTTTTTTTCACCCTCGCAAAAGGAGTTAACTCCGAAAATTTGGGCCTTTTCTTTCTTGTATATATATTTTCAGATTTTAGTCTTGTGCATATCTTAATTTTGTTGTTCTCCATGCACGACACAAACCTTATTATTTTGTCCAATTTATATGAAAGAAGTTTTATAATTAAACATCTGACATGTTTTTACCAATATTACAGTCAAGTTGTAATTAAATATCTGTTGTTTACCTTGGTTGATTTAAGATTTTTTTACAAATAAATATACATCTTACTGATACAAAACACTGATTCTATTTAGTCTTTCGGACCACCAACATCAATGAATTAACACGTTTGACTACGTTGGAAATTGCATGGCATCTACCGTAATGAAAAATAAAATATTTTATATCTCAGGACATTTTTGTCCTTATTTATTACAAAGAAAAGTCAAAATAAGAGGAGTTTAACAGCTAATGGGGAACATCACACTGAGAGGACTAAAAAGTACATAAAAACCTCTTCAGCGTCATCTATAATAAGCAATGAAGGGATATGGAGTAAATGCACATGAGACAAAATCTCTATAAATACATGGTAAAAAGCAATGGAACAACGCTTTTATTGTTGTTCTTCATCTTGAAGTCACCATGAGGCCTTCAACAATGAGCTTTGCCCATACCTCATAGTAAGTTCAAGACGGCCCCTAGCACCGGTTTGAGCGGAATTCATTGCTAGATGTCGAGCAATGCCACATCCATGTTTATTCCGGCCATAGATGCGGGATTGTCAACAAACATTGACAATATATATTGCAACTTTAAATAACTTCTTATATTTTTGAGTTTCATTTGGGTCCTTATCTCCTCAGTTTGTCTATGATGATTTTTTTCAAATCTCTAACAAGTAAGAATTTCATTCAAAGCATAAAATATAGCGTCTCATTATCCTTGAAACAAACCTTCAAAGTGCATGACCAAAAAGACATCAAATTTGATATTCGAATTCCCTTTTCGACTTTTTGCTTCGGTATCCGTTTTTAAGTAATCGTTTCTTATTTTTTAATTACATTATTTTGTCAACAAGTCTTATAATCAAACTTTGATGTCTTATTTGTAGTTTTTAATCTGACATCTTTTTATCCAATATTACAAGTTAGAATTTATATTGTGGATATATATTGTAGTTTAACGTGATTGATTTTACAATTTGTGAAAAATAATTATACCCCTTAATGATTCATAACCCTGATACTAAAGTCTTTCGGACCACCATGGCCATTGCAATGTATTACCACGTTGACTATTTACATACAAACACTTCAAGAAATTCAATAACATGTACCATATGGAAAAATAATTCAATCATAGGACATTCATGCTATTAAGTCAAACTAAGAGGAACGTTTGACAGCTAATAGGAACATCATAACGAAAGGACCAGACGTGCAGGTAAACGACAACAATTAGAAATATGCAGGGGTAAATGCGTCTGGTTCAATTAACAAATACAGAGATATAGAGCAATTGTACATAGGACAAATTCCGTAAAATACATACATGGTAGGGTTGATTAAATGATATAAAGCTTTTGTTCTTCTTCTTCTTTATATTGCAACTTTAAATAAAATATTCTAGAATTTTTATATTCTTTTGGGTCACATTTTCTTTGTATCTCCCATTTTAACCAGATAATACAAAAAACTCTAACAAGTAAGACATTGTTTGCTTTCCCTTTCAAAATGTATGACCATTACATTGCAACTGCTGAAAGCTCTTTCCCTAATATGAGAAATATTCATCAATATTTCAGCTTTTAAAAGCTTTTTTCTTCAAACCGAAAAAGTCTGGCAACAGGATCTTTGATTTTTGAAACTTAAAGGTCATTCTACTGATTTGTATAATTCATTTAGTCTGAAGGACTTCAGTTAAAGGATAATCAATTTTTAGGGGAGTTGGTTTTATCTTTTCAAATGCAGAAAATAAATTAACAGTAACTTCGGTATTTTGTTATTTATTACCACTGGGCCCATGCCCCTGATGGTGGACTGTTAGTCCCCGAGGGTATCTACCAACCCAGTATTCAGTACTTCGGTCCTTAGCTGAATTTTGGCTTTTTATTTAGATCCTCTTGGTTATTTGTTCTCTATCAGCTTTAACATGTTTTTCGGTTAATGGACTTCCAAATGTTTTGGTTGGATTTACACTGATGAGACATAAGTTGTCGAAATGCGCATATGCAGAAAATAACAGTAACTTCGGTATTTTGTTATTCAAACAGGGTCAAATAATTTTGCACATGGATCATATTTTCTGGATCAAAAATCAGGAATAAAAAAAAAAACGCGTATGTACAAAACTTCAACAAATTCTTATTATATTTTCATATACTTTAAAGCATATAAACAGCGAAAGGAAAATGAAGAAAACTATGGTGAGAACCGTTTCCTGCTAAAGTTGTGACGTCTAACACATCCAAAACAAATTTACAAGGACTTTCAAAATATTTCGGTTATGTCACAGTTTTTCTATTAACAGAAGTGTAAAAGTTTTGTTTTTTTTGTTTTTTTTGTTTTTTTTGCTTAACTGTACAAATTTGCATGAATGCCCCGTGATTGTCTTCAATTGGTCTTTTTGTCGGACAACGGATGACAGCGATTGCAAGATCATTTTGACCAAAAGATACATGGATGTAGCGTTGTCGACATCTATCAATGCATTCAGCTCTAACCGGTACTAAGGACCGTCTTGAATCTATTGTGAGGTTTGAGCACAGAAATTGTTGAAAAACTCATGGTGACTTGAAGATGAAGAACAACAATTAAAGCGTTGATCAATTGACAACTTCTACCATGTATTTGTGGAGACTTTGTCTCATTTGCATTCACTTCATATCCTTTCATAGTTATTTATCACTGACACAAAAGGGACAATATGTCCTAAATGTAAAGGAACTCATACAGTAAGGCTTCGATATATGACAAAATTGTCCGCTTCCTTTCACGGAAATGTAAAATGGTCATTCACATCGGTTGTTACTATGTTGGTATAGATGAAATATTACTGGTTACACCAATTCACCATTGGAATCATACCATTGTGTGACTAACACAGATTTGTGAATCTATTCCAACACAAATGCCCTGTTGAGGATATTGCGTGGGCATAGTTTATAGAATGAAAAAGATGTATAAATTAGAATTTTTGCATTTTATGAAAATTGAATCCATAGTGTTACTTGCTTTGTGACATAATATCTCAACCTCAAGTCACATCAGTATATTGCTAAATATTTCATTGCATTGTGTCAACTCAGTGTCTCAATGAGAAATCTAGCCTTTTTAAAAATGAAATATATAATTTTAAGAACTTTCTGTTGATTAAAAAACTACTTTTTTGTACTTAATCCATCAATACCGATGCAAATTAATAAGTCGGGTTCCTTTTTGAAAAGGTCACTAGAACTAATAAGATCTATTTAATTGTATATAAAACACAATCGTTTTTTCATCTGTGTTTTAATCGTAAACTTTAAGGGTTTGAAGGATTAAAATGATCACTAGTCGCATAATCATATGATGTTAAAATTGAGGTCCTTTTTAGAAAACATGAAAATACTTAGTTGGACTAGCCGTCAAACATGTTAAACGAAAAAGTCACACTTTTGTCTAGATATTTGCCAATTTGAATTACTCATTACAGCATTAACACAGCACCTAATAGTTATGTGGAAACAGGTGAAAATTTTTGATGTGGTCTTGATTCTTTTTATGGATTTTGTTGGATTTGGTGAGGTAGAAATTTAGTATTTCAAAACCAATAAGAAGTAAAAAATTGCAAAGACATATAAAATAGCACGGATAACGCACAAATAACACCAGTAGAAACCAAGCATTTTAGCACAAGGGTCAATTTCTTTAGTTATTCAAAAGTTCTTACAATTGACAAGAACTAATATTGTATTACAGCAATAAATGAGCAACAAGTCTAGTTCGAAAACTTATAAATAAAAGCCAGACAAAAGGAACAAAACGTAAGAAGGGTGATGAATAAATTAGCATAATATCAATGAATCTCCACCAATTATCACCCAAACATTGATTTCTATCACAGAATTATAGTAAAAATAACACAAAATGATGCAAAATGAACTCCTTTTCAAAGTTCGTTAACATCGATAACAATCCATCATGACATGTTTTATTATAATCTAGATATAATTATCTTCACCTTCACTGATAAAATCAGAACATTAAGCATTATACACCTATTAAAGTGGTAAATGGTTCAAGGTTCTTGGCTGTGGTTTGAAGTAATAACTCTCGTAGCTGTTTTGCGATATTGTAATGGTTTTCGGTTCAGTACTTGATTAGAACGAATTAAAATTTAGATTCTCGAAAGTGAATCTTCTATTCATTGTTATTGTTTCATTGCCGCTGGATCGAACTTTTGCTGCTGGAAAAGCCATTTATATCTACCTATATGGTTAAATAACAAAATAACGAAGTTTCTGTATAGTTACTTTCTGTATATGTCCATTTCGACAACTTATGTCTCCTAGGGTGAAAACAAAAAAAGGGGTAATAATTATACAAATTAAGTGTGCTGGTAATTGACTATACCTGTTAAGTGTTTGAAAAATTAGAATATAAAGATGCAATATCTTTGTAAATTGCTTAATTATAAGATATATTTTATATAAACTTACCGACTGCAAAATAATTTTAGATGCAACAGAGCAATTGCTATGCAGATCAAGTGCTCAATATATTCAAGTATAGATTGCCTCTTTGAAAATCAATTACAAACGTTTAATATAATGAAACTGGCAAAAACAGTACAGTGTTTCATTAGCCTTTTCTGCAAGATCACCGCTCAATTCGATTCACACATCTGCTTTTTAATTGGAAAATGGGAAAGCAGTAAATACAGTTGTGATGGTAAAGCACTTTATTACAACCATGTTTTAGTACTTTAATCTATTTCGTTATATACTTCTTTTTTTTTCAGTTGGTAGTAAAAAGTCGATAGAATACCAAGAAACAAGTTGGACAGAAATTCAACTCGTGTAACAACCTCTTAAAAGTCAATGGGGGTAATAACAAAAGTACCGAACAGAGTAACCAAGAGCCGAAGTCCATGAGACAAAAAGATAAATCAGATAAAACCACCGAAAAATTGTTGACCGCAATGGTCCTGTCTTGATACAGGCATTTCAAAAGAAACTGTGGATTAAACCGGTTTTATCGCGCGTCAAAACTCATAATATCTGATACAAACCACTTGTAAGATCTAACCAATAGATGTATCGGGTCATTTTTAGATCACATGTTTATGTAGGGAAGATGTATTGAGCACATAAGGATGCAAAAGACAAAATACCGAAGTTACTGTAAATTTAGCTTCTACATATGGCCATTTCGACAACTTATGTCTCTTCAGTGCATAGGAAGACCATAAACTCAAACATGTCTAAAAACTGATAGAGAACAAATAACCAAATATGATCTAAATAGAAAGCCAAAATCAGCTGACGACAGAGTTTTGCATGAGGGTGATACTTCTTAATTTTCAATAAAATTTACAAAAATCATGCTCTTATCTGTAAGAACTCTAAAATGCAAACTGTGCAATAATCAAATATACGTATACAGATTTAATAAAGGAAAATATGCCTTAGCTTTTGCGCATTAAAATCAACTATACTTATCTTTTTTTTCCTTATACGATAGTTCTGACCGGCGTGGTACAGCGTACCATTCAAATAGAAAAAAGAAGGGAAACGGGGAATATGTCATGGAGACAACGACCCAAAGGGGAGTAATAACAACTCAAAACCACCATAAGAACTTCAATGAACGGTGAGAAAACCCCACACCCAACGGCAGGTCGGAGTCGGCCCCTGAATAAAGAGTAATCAAGTTCTGCGAAATAAACATCATCCTAGACTCCCATAGACATAAAGTAAACTAACTAGTAAAAAGACAAGACACACAAAGGCTTAATAAATTTTCTGGTGTAGGACGGGCGCAAACCTGCTGCGGCGGGGTTAAACTAGTTTTATTGGGCCCAAACCTTCCCCCTGGCCAATGTGATAAATAAAAGAAAACATAAGTAACAACAGTAAAATTATGTAAGCCACATGACTGAGTCAGTTGTGAAAATTTAACTGAAAGAACTAAATATACGGACATAAACATAAAATCACAAAAGACTACTAGCAATTAACTGACATGCCAGCTCCAGACCCATTACCAAATGACAAATAAAATTATGTACCCTCAGTATACAGCTTCCACCAAGATCCCTTCGCGTGAGGAGTTTAGCATAATGATTTCATGCATATACCAGAATACATAAACAGAAAAGACACACAAAGGCTTAATAAATTTCCTAACTTAGGACAGGCGCAAACCTGCTGCGGTGGGGTTAAACTAGTTTTATTGGGCCCAAACCTTCACCCTACAGCCAATGTGATAATCAAAAAACAATCGTAACAACAGTAAAATTTAGTTGGCAACAGGACTGAGTCAATTATGAAAAATGAAACTGAAAGAACTAAATATACGGACATAAACATGAAATCACAAGAGACTACTAGCAGTTAACTGACATGCCAGCTCCAGACCCATTAACAACTGACAAAGTTAGTTATGTACCCTCAGTATACAGCTTCCACCAAGATCCCTTCCTGTGAGGAGTTTGGCATAATGATTTCATACATATACCGGAATACATAACCCGTGTCCATGCAATACAGATTTTAGAAATTTAGAATGTGTTTAGCTAAAATGCAAAGACCCTATCAAAAAATCAATGTTAATACCAAAGAAGGCCATACGTAATGACTGGACGACAATACCGTAATTATAACCCTTATGAATTAGACGATTTAAAGGTTTTACAAGTTTGTTAGGCGAGTTTAAGTATTTTTTACTCTTATGTAAAACATTACCGTAAAATAAGGGATGTGAAATACCAGCCTTGATTAGATGACAACTTGACAAACCTTGACAACTTGTATACTGTTCTGTACGCCAATTTAAGGTACATTAAATCATTTTTTCTTTACATAATACGATATAACTGCAGACTCAGCAATAATTCGACTTCACTATAATGTGATGAAATTAAATTTACGAAATCTGCAGATTACTCCTATAAAAATCTTTATATTTTCTTTTAATTGCACAAAATTGTTTTATCAATAATTACATTAATAGCTACTTAATTAGCATGGCATTTGTGTGGTAAAGAAATCTGGACTTTTAAATATGGCATATGTCATTTTTATTCCATTTATAAGTCATCAACGGAAAAAGGAGAAAATGCATTAGCTGTTTTATATTTTTTTTTATTCTAAGAACCACAAAAACTGCATTACCATCAAGCAGATACTGATAATAAAAACGCATCTCAGACGCATATGATAAAAGACTCAGATCAAGAGCACATAACCCTCATCAATAAGTAATTAAGGTAGGCAAGCAGACGAACAAAACATACGTTTTATATCAGAGATTTTGAATTGTTCAAAAAGGTCAAGCTGTTTTCAACATCTTGTTTTAATGTTTTCCTTACGTCACTAATATTTTTCGCCATAGATTTTAGCAAGTAAAATTAACCAAATAAAATTGAGAAGCTTAAGTGTTGTGCTGTTAATTCTGACTTTGATGTTGTTTATTGCAGACAAACGCCCATTGTATACAAATGTATAAGTTTAAGGCCTATAATATTTTACGAAAGGATATGGAATAAATGAACATGAGATCATAACATATATGTTAACTCTAACTGCAATCATTTTAATGAGCTGTATGGCCATTTCGGATATTAATCCCTCATCAGCGGCACTAGATATCAAAAATAGGAAATCCATTATTTCAAAAAAATGTTTAAAATGCATAAAACCAAACGAAACCCGAATAATCAGTAAACTTCGGTATTTTGTTGTTTAATGCCAAATATAGCCAAGGACAAAACTACGATTGAGGGAGTTAAACCTTAGGTTTTATAATTTACATAAATTTAGATAATAGTAATTGAACAAAGTGTACACATGAGATATAATCTCATGAACAAGAACACCATATCTAAGAAAAATAAAGAACATACATCTCTTACACGGGGAATTGTTTTACCAACTTCACATTGCATTAAAAGACAAACTCCTATAAACCAGAATTACATGCAACTTTAAACTGAAGATCCGTTCCTTATCAGAATAAC
Organism: Modiolus philippinarum; assembly: GCA_002080025.1. NCBI lineage: Eukaryota > Metazoa > Mollusca > Bivalvia > Mytilida > Modiolidae > Modiolus > Modiolus philippinarum. Next base: position 38,520 of record MJUU01068812.1, read on the forward strand.
ATAGAGTCTAATTCACATAATAAGACAGAAAAGAAGGGCTATGGACAATTGTGGTAAATACGAATGTGCCTTTAGAAAGTATAACCATGAACATCGCCCAAGTTAGCACTCCATGGCGGGTGGGGAGCAAGGGAGTGACCTTGATATAATTTTTGTCAAGAATAACGCTTAAGTGCACGCTAGGGGCCTTTTTGATCTCGCTTGAGGGGGTGAATATTGTTCACCTCTAGTTAAAGACCCTCAGGCGACATCAAGATGTAGACAGGAATAAAAGCCCTGTCCTTGATAAACTGGAGTTCTCTATGTATCGTGTGCGTTTTTGTCACATGTACATTCACTCCATATCCTTTTATTTTTCCAAGACAGCCATTAAAGAGAAAACAATGTACAAAACCGATAGAAAGCAGGTTGATAAAGTCAATGATTTTACTTCGAATGAAATGAGGCAACTTCTCACCTCCATGATCCCAGCCTTAAAGTGATTATTAAAAAATCACGATGTAGATTAGGCATTGTTTTCACGACATGCCAATAATGTTGTCGTGCCACCTCACATCGGTCTGCAACTGGAACTAAATTGACTGCTTAGTTTATGAGATGGAGCTTTTGGTTCTCTTACTTCAAAACTCTATACATTACCAAGAGAGGACATTATCAAGGACTTCAAAACAGTATTGCCTTCGTTTGGTATTGTGATAAAGAATACTTAGCAAGCGAGGCAATTTGATTTCTAAAACCTCCTTTAGATTTGTAAGAATTCCGATCTTCGTATGAACTTAACTATTGCAACAGTCAAAACAGCTTCTGCTCTCTATACTAACTTCATCATAATAAATTACCGGTCGAACAAATGCATTCTGTATATGCATTCTGTACTAAAAAGGATCGTAAAAAATATTCAGATTTGGTGCGAGGTAAGGATATTGCTTATTTTGTTAAACATCATTCTGGTCCAAACAAAAGGGATAGAGATTGGAATTAGCTGGATTGTGTAATAGATATCATATTTCTTGCATTGGAGAAGAGATAACCCATGGGAACTAATTGTGCGCCACTCTTAGCCTATTTATTTCTTATTCGTAAGAAGTTAGGTTCATAAAAAGGCTATGCTCGACAATTAGCAAAGAATTCCGCTTAAACCGGTGTTAGGGGCCGTCTTGAACTTACTATGAGGTATGAGCAAAGCTCATTGTTGAAGGTCTCATGGTGACTTCAAGATGAAGAACAACAATAAAAGCGTTGTTCCTTTGCTTGTTTTTACCATGTATTTGTAGAGACTTTATCTCATGTGTATTTACTTCACATCCTTTTATTCACCATTTACGACTGCAGTTTGTCTCTCCTGCAGTGTGGAGTCCGTAAAAAGATTCCCCGTGCGAGAGATGTATGCTCTCTATATTTTTCAGTAATGGTATACTTGTGCGTGAGAGAATTTCTCATATGGATATACTATTCATACTTTCAAATTTTGGCATTTATTTTTGTAATTTCGAAATGTAATCCAGACCACTTGTTTTAAGTGCCCACATCTCCCTATTTTAGAACGCCAAGTTTTCTTACATTCGACTTGATGAGTGCCCTGTGTTTGTCTATATTTTGTAATCGTCCACTAGCTTAAGACACTAGTGCTTTTGTCGAGCAAAGGATGACAGTGATTGTAAGAGCACTTTGCCAGTTTAATTGATGTTTGTTGACAATCCCGGACTCAT
>MJUU01068812.1:44424-58762 GCA_002080025.1 Modiolus philippinarum
GGGGGGGGGGGGGTCTGGTATTTTCTAGAAAAAAAATGTTCTGGCCCTGACTTTTGCCCCAAAAAATTCTCTGGCCAGCATCTGGGTTGAAAAAAATAATCTGGCCCTGATTCTGTCCATTAGAAAAAAAAAAAGCCCGGCTCAACAAAATTTTCTACCATTGTGTATATGAAAAAAAATAATCTGGCCCGCGAAGCGGGCGATAAAAATTTCCTGGCTCTGGTGAAAATCCCAGCCCCCCCCTGAAAATCAAATGGTCCGTGCCTTAGGCCAAAAAAAATTGATAGGTTACCGATGTAACTTTTGAGATACAAGTGTTTCATAAAATGGCGGGAAACTGAACTCCTCTGCATTTTTCATTGGTTTAACATGAGCAATGTTTATCCAACAATGAATGTGACAAAATAACAAAAATTGAATAATATATTGTCAGAATGCCTCAAAAGATGTACAAAATGAAATAATGGAAAAAAAAGTAGGGGGTCACCAGGCAAAAAGTTATAAAGCTTTTAAATGGATGAAACCAGAGAAATCCGAAAATCTGACAGAAATACATAAACATGACCAGCGAACATCCTTAATTGGAACTTCCATTAGTTTTCTTTTCAGTTTAAACCAACTATTTTCACAAACTGTTTGACTCTTGTCTCTTACTTTGAGTTTTAGCAATACAAGTTTCTCTCTCTAACATTTTAATTCTTGCTCATAAAAAGGATTTTGATTTCATCCGCACTAAAAACGAAAAATGTCATATTTAATGGTCTTTCGTGGAACTCGCATGTAAATTAGTAATTGTGGAGCCATGTGCGAAGAAATATAGAGGAGCCATTGTGAATTGGCCTGAAAGCCATATTTTAGGGCATTCGGACTATTCCCTTGCCAATTTACCAATTTGGTACACACTTATTAACGCTCCATTGTTACTTAGCAATTTATATGGTTTGTTCATAAAAGTGCATAAAAAATACTTTATGGAGAATTTGATTGCAACCTCCTCCAAAATCCAGATATACCACTACTTCCTACGCCATATTTTTTATCACTTACAAATTTTTAACATCATATCTACATATTAGTTAGATTCTATCACTTTTCATTCTTTCTATAAGTAAACTTTATGATAAGATTACCGAGATCTCCTCCCGATTTTACGTAAATATCAAAATATCATTTTAAATATATATTTGATTTATTCGTTTTATGAAAACAGCATGTTTTTAGATAAATCTTTGTCGTGTCTAAATAACTATTGCAAACAAATCTTTTGCATAATTATATTTACGGTAAATTTCCCGTGTCTGCAATACAAATTCCGTCGCGTGCACTGATCGCGTGAAGCCACGCGCGGATGTAATAAAACAGTCATACAGTGAGAAGTGTAATGTATATCAGTCTTCCCTTATAATGATGTACAGATGTCAAACTTAATGTTTTCAGAAATATCAGATGTTGCATTTGATGGTATTTATTCGTTTGATGTTCTTACGATTTTTTTCTTTTTTTTTCTTTCTATTTCTAAAAATATCGTCTTCTTTATCAAGTATCTACAGTAAACTAGCATGCACTGACGAATTTTATACACTAAAACACATGAAACAGACACAAAATAATGCAAGAAAGAACGTGTTAAGAATTCAATAGAAATTTGTTGTCTAAACGTAATGGGAACTTTTATTAATTCAAATATTTAGAAATGTTTAATTTTGGGATTGAATGAGTTGCAAAAGAACGTGTATCAGTTAAAATCATGATATGACCTCATAGTAAACATATTGACCCAAACGATCTTACGGAATAATATGTACTTTTCTTGTAATAATTACATGGTAAAATTTTAACCTTTTGTTTGCAGATCAAATACTATTTATAACTATAGATTAAAGATTTTACAGGTCTAAATGGATCACAATCCAATAGCTTATTGTAAATCAAAACACAAAGATTATGTATTTGTATATTTAGTATTTCGTGAAATAGTTTATAAACTTGACAACTTGTTAAAATTTTTCTATCATTTATATGAATATAAATTTAAAATTTTCTAAACCATGGGAGGAAAATGTAAAAAAAAAGTACATGAGGCTACAGAGCAAAATATTTGGTACCACAGTGCAATCGTTCTGAATCCTCATATCATAAGCAATGAAATTTTCATTAATTTTCAGTTCTCGAATACATTTTTAGGTACTGCAGAACTATCCGGATATATTATCCTTCCTATTCCCAGTAGTTGATGCAACGATGTGCAAACTCTAATGGGAAACGACCAAAGAACTGACTGAGCATGATTAAAGTGTTGCAATATTTGCAGCTGCAAAGAGGCATTTATTATTAATACTGAGTCCTGTGACAACACGTTTCTCTATATAACTGGTAAACTTTTTTGCTGTAAGGTTTTGGCTTTACGATTTAACATAATTTGCACTGCTTTGAACAATACACGATAATAAATGCAGAATCACCAAATTGTCATTTGATGACCTTGAAGTATATAAACTATTGAGGGAACGGTTATTCCTTGCCTTTAAGAGGTAAATATTCAGTTTTGTTAAATTTCTTAAAATTTGATAAATTTAGTCCATATGTATTCACTAAACTTCAAGAGACTTTGAAAAATCGCTACTTGTACATGCTTTGTTGTATATACATGTTCATTAGTTATGTTTATTCTAAAATATGTCAAATATCACAGCTTCTTTACAACGAATGCACGACCTACAGTGTATGTGTATATGTGTTTTTGTCAAGCCTGATTTCTTCAATATAATGAGTGGCAGATGTTTTTGTAATTTTGTAAATCTATATATATACAGGTCGTGCAAGATGTGTTTTGGAATCGTAAGAATTTCACTGTTATTTGGACGTCTGGGTCTTTGAGGACAACTGTTGACAGCATTTTCTTCCAAACTTTCAAGTGACTTAGAAACTGTTGAGGTGTCTCGATATAAATATTTTTTAAAAGTCTCCTAATTCAGGGGTTGCACAATAATGAATTCCTTTCGTTGCAGGAAAAGGCTGTTTATTTTTCTTCATTATGATATGTCGTCATAATTTGTATAATTTTTACACTTGGCAACATAGTAAAAATGTTATGTTTACAGAGATCTCAAATTCGTTACTGAAAGAGTTGTCTAACAGATGTTTGATAGTATCACTGTTAATTTCATGTCTATTTCTAAGGAAAATTTGTTGGAGTTTCTTTGAACTGTCACGATAAATGAGGAATGAAGACCCATATATACCAGTACCTGAAGTATTTGAAATAGAAAAGGAAAACTATAAACACAACATACAAAGGATTCTGAGTCAAAATTAATATCCAACAGCAATTAGTCACTTTGTAGTTCCTCAATAGTCTTTTTTGAATTCTTAGGGTTCACAAGAAATATAGAACAATATAAAGACTTGGGCATTTTTCATTTGAAGTGGCATTAAGAAGCAATACACATTAATATCTTTCTTAAGTAAACATAAAGTCCTTCACGATGACTAGACAGATTAAATCAATTAGAATTTTATCAATTATTCGTAAGTTAAATGCATTTAATTTGTATTCTTCTCCAGGTTGTGTAATATCGGTGATTAAATGCATATTTTGTCGAATGAAAATTTTTATTAAAATTCATTCGCTATGACGAAAATTTTCTGTTTGTGAAATACAATATTGATATATGTATATAGGCATGAAATTTGTTAAATAGTGTTATTGTTGTTAGGTTTTTAAAAAGTGATTTAAATAGAAAAGCAATACACACACACAAGTTAGTTCACCCATATAATTAAAAAGTTTTCAAATGGTACTTGCCAGTCAAAAATGGTCATATTACTGCCCGTCTCCACACACAACCCGTTCCCCATTTTGGCGGGTTAATTAATAAATCCCGTAAAAATTCCTTAAAACGAAAATAATTGTAGGTTTACATTCCTTTTAGAACTTTTCCTTTTTCTCTATTTGTTTTATGTATTAAGAAACCTCCACTTAAACAACCGCCAGATGGCACTTCACTTCAATGGTTGACTGAGTATGTGTATTGCTATACTTTTTGTATTGCAGGGGTTCTCATTCGCAGGTCAAAAACAAACAATGCATGTATTGGCACGATTCCTGGCAAATATTATTGAACATAATAATTAAATATAATTGCCTACATTTATAGGGTATTTAATTTTTATAGACAGTATATGTAAACTTGACATGAATGCAGAGCATTCATTCTTTGTTTTACAAATTTGAAATTGATTATCTAATTTGATATCAATCCCTATAACATTGAAGTTTATATGTAAGGTTAAATTTTAAACTATAAAAAACATTAGTTTGAAGAGGATTCAAACAAAAATTCTGATATTTGATTCAGTAGGTTTATAATGATAGATAAATGCACAATTAACATGACACAATACAACGCATCCTTTACATTTTCCGTGTCATTAAACAAGTTGCTTTTTATTTACAAAAAGAGGCACTATTTATATCTGAAACCAAGGCTACGACACTCTTCTTTGCTTTATACAGTAACTTAAACCTGATTTTGGCTTTCCATTTTAGGTCCTATTGGTAATTACATAATTTGTTTTATCTATCAGCTTTTACACATATTTCGGTTTATGAATTTCCAAATGTTTTGATGTGAAAGAATGAGCATATGCAGAAACTCAATTCACAGTAACTTCGGTATTTTAATGTTTAGTGGCGATAAACCACAAGAGGACACTACATATAGAGTAAAAATACTTCAATATTAACGCAGATATTCTAGCTTTTGTTTGTTGTTCTGCATCTTAATGTCATATACTTAAAAAAAATTCAAAGTTGTCGAAAGTGAATCACCTGTCTACACGTTTAACTCGCTATTCTACATCTTCTATACAATATCTTACATTTCTACCTTACAATATAAAAATTTTTGTAAATTTTGTTGGAAACTAAGGAATATCTCCCTCGTGCAAAGCTCTGTCCTTAGCTGATTTTAGCTTTACATTTAGATCATATAGGTTATTTGTTCTCTGTCAGTTTTTTAACATCTTTGAGTTTATGGTCTTCCAAAACGTTTAGTTTTTATCTGCACTGAAGAGACATAAGTTGTCGAAATGCGCATATGCGGAATTTAAATTCACAGTAACTTCAGTATTTAGTCATTTCTTCTATAAATCTGCCAAATTCGACTAGATCTGGGAAGTGTTTTTGTATCAAATTGACAAAATCTGTTTTCCCCCTGTCGATTTTTTTTCGAAATAAATTTTACTAATAGATACCCGAAGACTGCTTTTGAAGGTATGACACATTTGTTTGTCCCCAAACCGTATAGCATATAAAACAATATTATTTAAATAATAAGAAATGCTAAACATTTTATGATATGCGAAATTTAATGTAGAAAAGATAACAGGAAACACTTACGGTGGCCGAAAATTAAAATAACATGCCACAACCTGCCAGGGAACTGCACAAGAAAAACAATAAAATGGAAACATAGGACAACAATAGGAACTCTGGATAGCCGGACTTGGTACCGGCGCTAACAAGAGCTAGCGGTAGGGTTAAACTGGTTTATGGGTACCTGTAAAATTAAAAGCACTGATTTTAAAAATGTTAAACACTGGACAAGGTGAATACCAAAAGAGTTGAAGTACTCACATAAAACGAAATTCATTAACGCTAGAAGGAGACAGCTTTGAAAGAGGGAAATTCATATTTTACATGGCTATGGTCATGGAACTGTTTGTCCGTTATCCATCTATCCATCATCTGTCCATCTATCTTTCTATCTTATACTTTTCATTCAAATAATTTTTCCCTGAAACTATGCACCTATGGGGAACAAATTTGTTGCAACAGTCGTTTTTAAAATTGTGTGAGTTACAATCGTAGCATACTTTAAATGGTGGCTAACTTTGTCTTAGAAAGTTCCGGGAAATTAACCCCAATCGGAAACATTTTTTTTACAATTTAATTATAACTATGTTTGTTCGGCTAAATTCATTTCTGAAAATCGATCGTTTTGGGAAGTGTCTGGAAATCTAACAAAGATAGAACCATTTTTTATTCTTAAGTGTTCAAAATTGTGTTTGGTACCAATTTAAGCATTACTAAAAAAAAAAAAAAAAAAAAAAAAAAAAAAAAAAAACTAAGTTCAATTATTGACGACCTTTTTTTTAAATTTCAGTTTTTTTGCAGCTGGAAGTAATTTTCTGACGTTAACAATGAAAATTCAATAAGATTTAATATCTTCATTTCGACTTCTGATATACTTTATCCGCAGTATGACTATTATTTTTTTTTATAAAATAAGTTTAAAAAAAAAACAGAAAAATATATGAAAACGAAAAACATGTTTCCAAAATTATTCAGCTTCAGGTAATTTTTTGACAATTTTCTAGCTTTTGGACAACTTTCAACTTTTAAAAGATTTCATAACGATTTGGTGAAGTAATTGATGTTTAAAAATCGTTAACCATAGTTTGTGAATTTTAAGGTAGTAGACACGGGGTAACCCAAAAATTTCCACACAGTCAATTTTCTTGAAATTTGCAGTATGAAACAATTATGTACTAATATATTTCTAGAAAAAGTTTTGAAAACTTTCACCGTAAAATATTTTATTTATACTTCAAAGAAACACTCCCATCTTAGGAGTCTGAAATTCAGTCCAGAAATCACCATGAAGCATATACTACTGTACTGTAGATGTATAAGAATTAGCATAAAAAGACCATAACTTTCCAAACTTCTTCATAGAAACTTGTAGACCTAAATATGAGAGAATAATGATCTTAAGCATGCATTAAGTGCATAAAAAAAGTTGAAGTAAAAAAAGAAAATATGTTGCCAAAACATTGCTGAAAGCACAGCTTCATTCAATTTCTTCTACATGAAAATCCAAACAGTCAATTTTCACCAAAAACTGGGAAATTAAAGGTCTTCAAGACATATACCTATGTCTTGTATCAAAATTTTATGAAAATTCACCGTACCGTTTTCTCACAATATTAGGAAAACTGCGTAAAACAGTCTTAAAATTCCTCAATTCTGACAGTCAAGCAGAAAGAATTACCTCCCTTTGCAAAAATCTGACTTTTACATATTTTAATATTTTTAAGTTGCCATTCAAATCCTTGATATTTTAATGTCGGCACTTTGAAGTATTTTATAAAATGAGTGCAGTTTCATGATAACATGAATATTTCATATCTATTTATGATAAATATTCTAAATCTTTTTTTTTATTCATACCAATCAAAACAAGTAACTTATGCAGAAAAAAAGAGTTATCTCCTCCTACCTCAATGTTACTATTATAGAATTTTGTGAAATTTTTTGTGAAGAAACATAACTGTATTATTGTTCAAAATGTAAAATAATATTTGGTGTCACCGTGCACTTAAGCGCAAAACTGAAATTGAGAATTTCGGGATTTTACATAGAAATGATAGGGAAAATGATTATATAAGAGGATGGCTTGAAAAATCTATTATAGATTGCATGTGTTTTGAAATCATTATATAATTTAAATATAAAAAAGATAAATAAAATTCTAGAAAAAGAATAAAGAAAATATAAAGACTTTCACCTTCCTTAACTAATTCTTTTATCAAATTATCTCCCTTGAAGAATTTCTGTGTTCTGTAAATCCAGCAACAGATTTTAAGTTCATGTGTTTTAATTCACTTTTTTTAAAAGAAAATGTTGTAAAAGTGATAAGGAATAATAATTTTAAAGATTTTGGAATTTTCTTTACATTTAAAATAGGAAAAATGAAAGGATATGGAGTGAATGTACATGTGACAAAAACCATTTTGTTATAAAATAACCATTTTGTTAAATTTCTTAATGAATGAAACAAGTATAAACAAGTATATGTTCTTCTCTTGACGACTTTAATTAACCCATTAACCTAACTTCACGTTTTTTTTTCAAGAAAATGTTGTCAAAGTGATAAGGAATAATAATTTTAAATAATTTGGAACTTTCTTTACATTTTAAATAACTATTTTGTTAAATTTCTTAATGAATGAACAAGTATATGACAGAAATGGCGGAATAATACCACTTGGACACCTTAACTCGAATTCAATTCGAATAAAAACGCTACCCTTGTTCTTGCTACATTATTCTATTTGATATGGAATGCGCATTCCAATTCGAATTGACTAATTATCTTCGTAAATGTCTAATTAACAATAACATCAACACAATGCATATTTGAAAGCGAATTGCAGTTCCCTTTATGACGACTTCAGGCTATGAATCGTTTTCCAATGAAAATTAAGCTAATTCGAATTGACTAATGAGAATTTATTTCAAATTACGTGTGAATGTAGCATAAATGATGACGACAACGTCGACACTGACGACACCGACGACGTAATTTTTTATCACTTTAAATATGTCTCACTTCCGCGACTTGAAATCGTCGCTGTCAAGACATGAGATAATCATGTGTTTGGCATTGGATTTTAGTTGAGGACAAGACGAAACAAGACGTCATAGGCTATGGTATTATAATGTACCATGACTATGTTACCCACTGTATAACGTTTTATGCAGTGTAACTTGGTGATGTAGGTCATTATATTAGTGGAAATGCATCGTGATAGAATATGTCGATGAGAAATGATGATTCAGTGACAATGCTGAAATAAGATATCAAATTTTGTATGCAGCTATGTCAGGTAAGATATATATAGAATAATGGTAGTTTTGAAGGTCGAGACAGAAAATATCACCGTATTGCAGCGAGTCCGATAGGACGAGCTGTGATACTAGTGATATTTTCTGTTGAGACCTTCAAAACTACCACTATTGTTTTTATCGGCAAAGTCATAAGAAACATGATGTCATATTCGTGACGTCATTGCCTGATATTTTCTTGTATCAGGTCAGTACGGAGATACTGACAATATCAGTCAGTAAGATTAAAGAGAAAAATGTACATATTGCCGATAAATCAGGACCATGGAGCCACTGTGTAGAGTGAATATCTGTCGTAAGTGTAAGGTGTAAAACATATGCCAATATTGACAATATTCAAAGTGCATTTATACAAAATAATATAGGTCTCTGTTCAAAAAAGAAGTGTAAGATGTCTAAAGTTAGGTCACTGTAATTGATACGATATTACATGAAAATATATAGGTCACTTTTAAGTTAGAATTATACATGTACGTGATAGTATATGGGAGATGTCCTAAGTACAATTTAACCATATGACATTACAACAATGGTCGCTGTCTAAGTAAAATTATCAAATATAACATGGCATAATATGTCACTGTCCCACGTACAATTTTACAAAATGGGGGTAATAACAAAATTACCGAACATAATAGACCATATCCGAGCTGTGGTATCAGAATTTACCGGACCACTTTTCAACGAGTTACAGTATTATGGAAAACATCACGTCATAAAGCCTTTAACGTCATTAAACTGGTCACATGGGGCGGACATGTTTGTGACGTAGGGCGGACAAGCAACAACCGGTAAATCTAAATACCAGAACTCGGAAATGGTCAAGGGCCGAAGTCCATGAGACAAAAAGACAAATCAGGTGGAAACCACCGGAAAAATTGTCGTGAATTGGTACAGGCATTTCAAAAGAAATGGTGGGTTAAATCGCATTAATGGCGGGCCAAACCTCCCCGTCTATTGCAGTAGTGTCCGGTAGCAAGTCAACAGTAATAGCTATTGAAAGGTCGTAGACATTTAAAAGAAATGATCGCTTCACTGAAATGATCATCCCAGTAGTGAGTGAAAAATAATCTAGAATCAGAGTTCGGACCGAAACTTCATTTTTTTCCCCACAAAACACGGATATCTATTCATGAACTTTTTTAATCATCATATGAGACGGAAGCCTTGATTAATGATTAATGATTAATACAGGAAAGATAATAGGAAACACCCACAATGGCCGAAAACTACAATCATATGTAACAAAATTCCAGATTTCAGATGGAATCTTTTACACTACAAAAGTAATTTACACTAGAGACTTGATTAGTTTTTTCATAGTGTTTGATAACTAGCCCTTTAATACAGGTGAATGCAATGGTTAAATGGATGGATGAATTAATGGTAGAACAGTTTCTCGATGCCGAAATAAAACGATGTTTGTAGGGATTCTGTGAGGCTTAGGAACCCAGTACATAGTAGGCAAGGTGGTATCTTTTGGTGGAACTTGGAGCATATCTGTATCGTTATAGAGCTGTTTGTTTTATGTTTTTTCTTCAAAAGATGAGACTGTCCTTAGATAACCAAGTCTAATGAGAAAGTCTGTATAATTTGTGCTAGCTCTTGCGTAACGAATCAACTGTGAAACATACACTCTGTAAGCAGAAGAAGCTGGAGTTAGTGAAATTGATAATTTTGAAAATAAAATCGTCTCTTTTGTCGTAAGTTTTAGTGCTGAGATGACCATTTTCGTCAAATTCGAGATGTAAGTCCAAACAAGATGTAGATCTAGTGTTTTTTTTTTGTGTTTTTTTTTTTTTGGGGGGGGGTCTTTTCCCTTATCTATAGTTCTGGCGGATATGTTAACGAAATCCATTTAGCAAAAGATGCGTTATTGATGGAAACCACATCATCAATATATCTATAAGTGAATTTGGAGGATCTGGCATCTTTTATTTTATGATTTTTTACGAGTCCCTGAAGAAATTCAGTCTAAGAATATAAAAAAATGTTTGCGAGTATAGGAGCACAATACCAATTTGCTGTTGATAAATTTATAGCACCTCTAAATGTGACAAATATATTATCAGTTAGAAAATAAAACGTACTGCACACCTGTTTTTCATCGTAGCAAACCTTTCCTTTTGAAATGGTTTTTGAAAAAATTGTGGACAACAAATTTCTTGATTCGGCGAAAGCTTTTTGAATGATACCTTTGATACGTTATTATAGTTTATCATTAGAAAGCGTGGTATAAATTGTGGAAAAATCAAATGTTTTGAGAGAATGTATTTGAGAAAATGAACGGGATTTAAGATTTTTCAACCAATCCTTCGAAATTTTAAGTTTCCACGTATGATTTATGCCACTGAGGGTATGAATTGTTTCACAGTATGCTTGATGCCTGTCTTTGACTTGAAACAGAATCTTAGTTAGTTCAATAGACAATTCAGTAGTTGAGCAAGATGTAGATCCTGCGATGTACATTTCCTTATATGGATTTTTGTGTGATTTTGGTACCCGATATAGGTATGACAGGCCTTGATTCTTATGTTTAGTATGGATCTTCAAGGAGGACATCAAATTAAACTCCTTTGATAGTAGCACTACCTAGTGCATTGTGATCAATGCCTAGTTCTTTGAAGCGGCAGTTGTATTTTGTCAATTATGGTGTACTTTTTCATTTGAGAATTTCTCATATGAATGCACTGTCAAAATTCAACATTTGGCTTTCTTGTCTTGTAAAAGTTAAACTAATTTCCTGGCCATCTGTGTATATATATATATTGCCTACATCTCCCGATTTACAAGTTTTCTTACAATCAACTCGCTGAGTGCCCTGTGATCGTTTATATGTTGTATTGTGTATTGGTCAACGGATGACAGTGTTTGTGAGAGTACTTTGCACGATATATTATGCTTGCATCCATTAAAAAATGGATACATGGACGTAGCGTTATTCGACATTTAGCAACTGAATTCCGCTCAAACCGGTGCTAGGGGCCGTCTTGAACTTACTATGAGGTAGGAGTGTTTGCTCTTTGCTGAAGGCCTCATGCTGACTCCAAGATGAAGAACAACAATGAAAGCATTGTTCAATTTGCTTAATTCTTCCATGCATTTATAGGGATTTTGTCCTATGTACATTTACCCCATATCCCTTAATTTGTTCATTATATACACAAACGATGTTATTAGAACCTTTGTCTGCAGGTACAACAAGATATTTGTTACGTAATGTAGAAAGACACTTACTGGCTTCATGATCTTCAATTACAAACTTACGTCGATTGTTAACACATCTGCATAGATTGTTAACACACTCCACACCAGAGATAGAATGGATACAAGGACTCAAGTTTTAGTTCTTGGTCTGTCTCTATCTTAACCAACACTCTGGTCTAATCTTCAACAGCTTCCATAACGATCTTGAAATTCAAAGTCCATTTAAATTCCTTGAATACAATGTAATATGATATCATATATCACTGCTACGGTCCGAATTACAATGTAAAATGTCGTTGTCCCAAGTGCAATAAAACGACGTAAAATGTTGCTGTCCAAAGTACAATCATATACAGTATAGCACGAAAAAGAGGTCAATACATGGATTTTAACTGCTGTTAACAGAGCAGGACATGCTTACCCTTCCGCTTACCCTTTCACTCTCACTTTTATGACAGTTCACACTGTTAGTGCCTTGGTTTTGAATGTTGTGTTTTTTTTTTATTTCTGTGCTTTATAGCTGTGGTATATCATTGTTTTCTGTGTTCTCGTTTTTTCCATGTCTTTGGACTTCGATTTTTGTAAATACCACTCATGTGTTCCTTCGGTATTCTACTGCCTTTGTTTAAATAGACCTAACTAAAGCATATTGACCATGTGTTGACAGATCTTGCCATGCTACAAATGTTTTATTATTTTACAACATAATTCTTGTTTTAATTAGCATTTAACTTTCTGTGTGTAAGCATATCAAAAAAAGTTCAACTGATAATAATTGCCTACACAGTACAGTGAAGGCCCATTTACACGGTGATACAAGTCACATGAGTCTTGAAGCATGCAACTTTTGCAGCTGGTGACCTAGATATCGTAGACAACCTCAAACTACGAGATATCTTCTCAAAAGGTCAAAAATTTCGTGAGCGCCAGCACATCAACTGGAAGTACAACTTCAAGATTTTGATTGATGCAGTTGAAGACTATGCTAGGAAGTGGGCAAAGAAAGAGAAAGTGGACATTGAGACATTGTCCGACTGGATCAGGTCCATAAAGGCATTTATTGTAAATCGCATCCGGCGCCTAAAAACTGCTATGAAATCCAGAAATCCCAGTATATTTGAAGATCCCCTTGTAGTAAGAACTCTGTCTAACCTCCATGAAAATTACGTCATTATCCCTGCAGACAAAGCTTCTAACACCATACTGTTTGTGTGTAAGAAACACTATCTCGACTGCCTTGTGAAGGAGATGGGCATCGACAGTTCATCTGGAAACCCTACTTATATCCCTACTACAATATCTATCGAGAGATGAAACTGTAAAAAATCACACTTCAGTGTCAGCATCATTTTGCATTAAAGCTAATGATGAAAACAATCAACTCCTTTACATCTACTGGGTACCTAAACTTCATAAGAATCCATACAACAGAGATTCATTGCCGGGTCTTTCAGATGCACCACTAAACCTCTTTCACAGCTCCTCACTACTTTGTTGACCGCAGTAAGAGATGGCCTGAAAAATTACTGTAATAAAGCTTACTCCACAAGCGGTGTGAATCAAATGTGGATTCTTAAAAATTCAAAAGATCTCCTTGAACAGCTAGCATTCAAACTTTTGACTTTTCTACACTTTATGCAACCCTGCCACACAATAAACTGAAAACAGTAATTGCAGATTTAATACATCAATGTTTCTGCACAAAAAATGGAGAACGCAGATACACCTGTTTAGTTATAGGGAAAGACAAGACATATTTTGTTAAGAACCACACTGATTCAAACAAGAAGTACACTGAGACTGACGTAATCAAAATGTTAGAATTTTTGCTCGACAATATTTTTGTCGAATTCGGAGGTCGTGTTTTCCAACAGACAATAGGGATTCCTATGGGAACAAACTGTGCGCCGCTTTTAGCTGACCTTTTCCTCTTCTCGTACCAGGCCAAGTTTTTTACAAGGGCTTATTCAAAGAGAACAAAAACATTTAGTCCAATCCTTTAATTTCAGCTTCCGCTACATAGACGATGTGCTTTCTCTAAATAATCTTAAATTTAAGGAGTATTTACATCAGATCTATCCAAATGAGCTTGAAATTAAAAAAACAACCGAAACACCTATTTCAGCTTCGTACCTAGATCTTTTATTGTATATTGACGAAGATGGACGTTTGAAATCTAAGCTATATGACAAGCGTGATGATTTTAATTTCCAACTTGTGAACTTTCCCTTTCTTAGCAGCAATATAATTACCTCTCCAGCCTATTGATTCGTTACTGTCGAGCGTGTAGTTTGTACAGTGATTTTTTGAACAGAGCAAAAACACTGTCCCAAAAGCTGCTTGGTCAGGGATTTGTTCAACCTTTGTTAATTTCATCCCTCAAGAAATTCCATAACATCATTGAAAGATATGACGTGTCAGTATCCCAAATGAAAGTGG
>MJUU01068812.1:62726-75360 GCA_002080025.1 Modiolus philippinarum
TCATCATAAGGAAGTCACATACCAAATATGAACACCCTACCAGTAAAAGCCTACCTTCTAGAGGCAAGGTTAAAGTTTTTTATATATTGTCCTGGGGTCAAGGTCAAGGTCAAAATGTCTACAAATATGGTTCCACAAGAAAGCTCTCGTCACAAGGAAGCCACATACTAAATATCAACATCCCATCTCTTAACGTCTCCATTCCAGAAGCAAGGTTAAAGTTTTTGCTGACGACGCCGACGCCGACGCCGGGGGTATGACAATAGCTCTCCGGACATTTGTCCCGGCGAGCTAAAAATGGGAATTTTCAAAATTTCAGATTTGCCCAAATTTCACTGTTAAATCGTTATATATTCCAAATCTGGAGGATATATATGCAGATAGCCAATTAATTGTTCTAAGCGATACATATGATGTCTGAAAACATTGTTAAGAAAAACAAGAAGTGTTTGATGCGACTCAAAATACTCAAAATAAATCTTACCCCTACCCTAACAAATTCTCCTTAAAATTGTCAATATTTGTCTATGTTCGCAACAAATTAACTCAAACACGCAAAATGTGTGTTGAATATGACAATGTTGCATTAATTACATCACGATTTGGTAATTTAACAGCCATTTGTTGACTCAAACTTAACATTGTGCCCGAAATTGATGGGATTTTTCAACATTTCAGATTTGGCCAAAGTTCACTGTTAACCCGTTATATATGGCAAATCTGGATGATATATCTGCAGATGTGCCAAATAATTTATCTTAGCAATACATAAGTTGCCTTAAAACAGTGTTTAGAATTCAAGGGGTGTTTAATGTGACTCTGAATACAGAGAATCTTACCCCTACCCCAACAAATTTTCCCTAAAATTGTCAATTTTTTTGTCTATGTTCGCATAAAAATAACCAGAACACGCAAAATGTGTGTTATAAATGACAATGTTCAATAATACATCATGATTTGGTATTTTAACAGCCATTTGTCGACTTAAGGTGGTTCGGGGGACTAAGCAAAATCCATCAGAATTTTTCAATAATTTGCAGAATTAAACTTCAAAAATTGGACTTCCAAAAAATAAAATAAAAATTGGGGGTCACGGACCATATAAGCTCACAATCTTTCATCGCAAATATGGATTTTTTAGTTGAAATGTTAAGGAAATGCCATTTTTAAAAAATTATTCAAGTTAAATCCATGAGAATTTTGATTAATTTTGTATATTGCTAGCCTTTGTATAGATCTTTCTAAAACCAAAAAGAAAAATGGGGGTCACGGACCTTATTACGAAATTATTTCACAAAGTCAAAATTTTCGTAGTGATTTCTTTGTAAAATATTTTTTGAAATTACCTCCCTTGTTTAAATTTTCATTTCAAAGAATTCTACAGTACAAATACTATTCTGATTTTTTCTTCAAAAATGAATGGTAAACTAAGAGAAATAGACCCATTATTTGTGTTTTAAGCCAAATATTGTATAGATTTGTCCAAATTTTAAAATGCTTGTATATTTCTTTAATAAAAAAATACCTATCAAAGCATGAAATATGAAAACAAAATGGCGGAATACCACCGATCCACCTTAAACTCAATATTTGGCCCAAACTGATGAAAAATGGGAATTTTCAACATTTCAGTTTTCTCCAAAGTTCATTGTTATATATGTCAAATCTGGAGGATTCATCTGCAAATGTGCCATTTAATTGTGCTAACCGATACATTAGTTGTCTTAAAACACTGTTTAGAAAAACAAGGAGTGTTTAATGTGACTCTAAATACCGAAAAACGTACCCCTACCCCAACAAATTTTCCCTATAATAGTCAATTTTTTTTACTATATTCACATAAAAATCACCAAAACACACAAAATCTGCATTTAATATAACAATGTTGCATAATTTCTATCAAGATTTGTCATTTTAAGTCCCACTTGTCAGCTTAAACTATATATTTTTTACAGAATTGATGAAAAAATGGGAATTTTGAGCATTTCTGATTTGTCCAAAATTCACATTTAAATAGTTATATGTTGCAAATCTAGAGGATTTATATGCAGATATGCCAATTCATTGTTCTAACCGATATATAAGTTATCTAAAAACAATGTTTAGAAGACCAAGGAGTGTTCAATGTGACTCTTAATACCGAAAATGATACCCTATCCAAAGAAAATGATGCTTAAAAATCCCCAGAATGTGCATGTCTGTACATTTATATGAACAAAACATACTAATATTTTACTTTCTTTAAAAAAATGCATTTTATATATCGCAATTTAACGCCAAAATATTGGAAACAATTGTATATTTTGGGCGATTTTCGTGTTGAATATTTGTGGTTAGGGTTTATATGTTTATAATTTATGAGACTAGTTATTCTAAAATGTTTAAAACACATTTTCTTATGGCTATAATAATGAAAGGATATCAAATCAACATTTTCAAGTTATATATCAATTTTATGAAGTATTTGCATCTCAAAGTCAAAACAGCAGAAATGCTGAAAAATTCCCATTTTGCATACAATTTCGAGCAGAAGAGTCAAAAACAGACCTCTTAAAAAGTTTAAATCTACTTTAATGATATTCTGGATGTCAGCTTTAGTTAAATATACACTAAAAGTCCAATAAAACACTATTCTTTCATTGAGAGCCTGAATATTTCACATTTTCCCTTAATTTTTAGGTGGAGGGGTGCTAATTTTGACATTTCTGAACCTACAATACGTCTGAAACTAAAATGTTTGCACACGATTTGTTGCTAACATATCATAAAACATAATTACATCGGCAATTATTAAATATATATTCAGATTTTTACGACCACAAAGTCAGAAAGTCGAAATTGTGAAAAAATCGAAAATTCCGAAAATTCCCATTTTTCAAAAATTTAATACCGAAAATCAAAATTTTATGGACTTTAATGGTTTTATTTTCCAACATTATATCACAACTGATAAATGACTAAATACCGAAGTTACTGTGAATTTAAATTCTGCATATGCGCATTTCGACAACTTATGTCTCTTCAGTGCAGATAAAATCTAAACGTTTGGAAGACCATAACTCAAAGATGTTTAAAAACTGATAGAGAACAAACCAATATGATCTAAATGTAAAGCCAAAATTAGCTAAGGACAGAGCTTTGCATGAGGGAGATACTCCTTAGTTTTCAACAAAATTTACAAAAATTTAGATATTGTAAGGTTCCAAATAGAATCGGCTTTCGGGTCAGCACATAAGTACTGACTACTGGGCTTGTGAATACCCTCGGGGACTAACAGTCCACCAGCAGTGGCATCGACCCAGTGGTAACAAATGACTAAATACCGAAGTTACTGTGAATTTACTGATAAGTAAGGCATAAAAACTAGATTAAATGAAGAGGGTTGTTTATCTGAGAGGAATTGACAGCCTCAAATTGTCATTTCGCTATTTTTTTTGCAGGGGGGGTACTTTTTTTGTATCCCCAGATCATAAAAATGGCGTAAAGAGCCCAAACTTGAGTTCACTGTAAAGGATATTAAATTAGCTTTAATTTGGTACTAAATTTCAGTACATATTACTTATCATAAAATAATTATGGAGCTTACAAGATGAAACTTAGGTTAAAAGGAAAATACAAGAATTTTTCGTGGTGTACAAAAAAGTGGCCCTATACTGTCTATGCGTGCAAGTTATGTTCCTGTTTAATATGTTTTATTTTGATGAGGGGATATAGGAGGACTGAAAAAATCGGTCAAGATGGGAAGTGGGGGGAGGGGGCAAGGAAAGTGATTTCAGCCCATGGCCTAATTGACAACAATGACTTTGATGACTCTAGTTTTAAGTATCCCCTTATCTTTTAACTAGGATAAAATCAAGATCAGATGTGAATTCCAGCATTGTAGAAGAGTAACGGCAGTTTCTATTGGAAGTATAGTACCAAATGTGGTAAGCGCACAACTGACGTTGATCTTACTATTAAGGATGAACAATATTTTTTTAATTGCAGTCAATTCCCGAAAACTTAGATAAAACGATGTAAACAATAAACAGTGTGAAATGGTTCGGTATTTCAGTACATATTACTTATCATAAAATAATTATGGAGCTTAAAAGATGAAACTTCGGTTAAAAGGAAAATACAATTAACAATGAAGGGATATGGAGTAAATGCAAATGAGACAAAGTCTCTACAAATACATGGTTATAATAAGCAATGGAACAACGCAAGAATTTTTCGTGGTGTACAAAAAAGTGGCCCTATACTGTCTATGCGTGCAAGTTATGTTCGTGTTAACATGTTTTATTTTGATGAGGGGATATAGGAGGACTGAAAAAATCGGTCAAGATGGGAAGTGGGGGAGGGGGCAAGGAAAGTGATTTCAGCCCATGGCCTAATTGACAACAATGACTTTGATGACTCTAGTTTTAAGTATCCCCTTATCTTTTAACTAGGATAAAATCAAGATCAGATGTGAATTCCAGCATTGTAGAAGAGTAACGGCAGTTCCTATTGGAAGTATAGTACCATATGTGGTAAGCGCACAACTGACGTTGATCTTACTATTGAGGATGAACAATATTTTTTTAATTGCAGTCAATTCCCGAAAACTTAGATAAAACGATGTAAACAATAAACAGTGTGAAATGGTTCGGTGTTGTTTGTACAGACATCAAATCAAGGAGATTGCGTACTTTTAACGAAATAATTACTTATAGATCAAAGAAATGTTAATATACATTTTTCTACTAAATGAATGCTTTCATTGGCATGAGCCATTAATATATGGCAAGTGCTGTATTTTTTTATGAATACAGAAATGTCAACAAGGGAGGGAACTATTACTGTTATAATTTTGTTGTAGATTACGTAAGCTGTGATGAACATCGAACATTTTATTACAAGATGAGGACAACACCTAAGTGTTATTCAACGAACTCGAAAACCATATAAAAATGATAATATTAAAATGAATCGTTTTTTGTTATCAAAATGGATTTATATCAAGTGTCATGCCTCATGCCGATTTGCTTTGAAGCCTTGTCTTATGTCCTTGCCATTGAGCAAAAAAAATAAAAATAAAAAAACAAAAACAAGAATAAAAACGTAGAGTGCTGTGAGGAATTTCATGTTAGCATAAATAAACGAACAAGTTAGAATTCTTGTCGAACTGCGATAAAAGGTAAAAGTATGTACACATATTATGTAAATGACTAAATACCGAAGTTACTGTAAATTTCAATTCTGCATATGCGCATTTCGACAACTTATGTCTCTTCAGTGCAGATAAAATCTAAACGTTAAAATAAAATGGAAAAATAAAAGAAAGGTAGGAGAAATTTTTGTTCTGACCAAAGGGTGGTTTCTGAACGAATAATATATCAGGAAAGAAAGAAATAAATTTCATGAATTTCTTAAAATCTTTTGCAAAGAATAATTTTTTAGACTGCATGGTCACATCATTTAATGTTAACAAAATAGAATGAAGAGTGCTGTGGAGCAGTTCGTGTAAGCATTAATACACGCCCCTCTATCTTTTATTTTTTATGATTAATTTTACGTTTGACTTGCCATTGAAGAGTTGTTAGTAATGCACACATTAGAATTTTCTTAATACGCAAAAGTGTGAATAGGCATAGAAAATGATGGAGATACGCTGAATATTACAAATAAATGTTTCGTCAAGGATACAAAAGATCCGTACAAACTGAAAGATAGTTCTTACCAAAGAATTTGATTTTACAAAAGATTTCGGAGAGATTTCTGACCGAAACTTCAAATTTTTCCACAGGTTAGAATATGTTAAACATAAGTAATCAACAAGTTTGTCTCGTTAAGACTCTTCAACAGTAACCTAATATTTGTTTTGCCTGGACGCTGACCTATCATCAAAATGCAAGGTAAAATGATCATACTATAAACAGTATTAGTATCTTTATACGGGCCGACATTAAAGTGGAAAATGATGGTCAAAGTAACCTTCTTTTGCATGGAAAGTATCTAATGATAGATGATCTTACATGTGTAGTGACTGAGTTCTGAGCGTTGATATAAATTTGCCACCAGAACATATAATGGCCCAATTTTGAATAATGATCTTCCAAAACTGGTCAGTGAAAATGCAAGGAAAGATGCTCCAACCATGTTAAGTGATTAAACTCGGAGTAAACTTCGATAATAAGAAATCAAGCAAAAATATAGGACAAAGTGAATTACTTTGCAGAGATGCTGACCTACTGCCAGTGAGGCATTCATATGATATGATGTCACCATTAACTGT
The DNA here is from genome assembly GCA_002080025.1 of Modiolus philippinarum. Taxonomy (NCBI): domain Eukaryota; kingdom Metazoa; phylum Mollusca; class Bivalvia; order Mytilida; family Modiolidae; genus Modiolus; species Modiolus philippinarum. The sequence goes on from MJUU01068812.1 coordinate 68,986, forward strand.
AACTGAGAGCTAAACTCGGACAAAAATTTGAATGAGTATCTATCCAGGGGAATGCATATACCAAAGTGACTGCTATCAGGGAGAAAGGTCAGATGATGCTTCCATGTACAGTCACTTAGATATAAACTTAAGGGAGTACGAGCCTCAGATTCTCAGAAGCATTCGATATCCTCAGGTTTTATCCATTCAAACAGTGTTAAAATTTTTTGCCCATGGATCATATTTTCTTGGTCATAGGTCACTTTAAAATGTATAAAATAGATAGTGTATAAAACTTAAACAACTTCCAATTACATTTTCATAGATTTAAATGCATATAAACATCTTATGCAAATTAAAGGAAAACTCAAGAGAGAACTGTTTCCCGCCAAAAATCTCAAAAATTCCTTCATGGATTTTCAAATTTTTTTTCTCAAGTTGTTCCATAAGCATTGCTCTTCAAAACAAAAGGTCAGAATTTTAATTCTAATTACAAAATTTCTGACACTCGTACTCCCTCAACAAAAATTTGAACGAAAGCATATCGAACGGAAAATATAGATCCGAAACCTAGTTAGAGCTTCAATTGCTATTTTTAGTAACGACAGCCATGTTCTTTGGTCCTCGGACTAATCAAAAACAATTTTGAATCTAGATACCCTGGTAATGATTCAGGCCAAGTTTGGTAAAAATTGGCCTAGCCGTTTCAGAGGAGAAGATTTTTGAAAAAGTTTACGATGGACGGACGACGGACAGACGGACGTACGCCAAGTGATGGCAATAGCTCACATGGCCTTTTAGGCCAGGTGAGCTAAAAATGCAAGGTCAAAGAGCCAGAACCAAATTTTAACTAATCTGCAACTATTCAGACATACCTAAATACCAAACATCAAGGGCTTATTATAATCTCATTATAAATCCTTGCAAATACCAATCAAGGTTTCAAAACACTGCAGAGGAGATGTGAAAAACTGATATTGCTAAAAAATCTAGGTCAGAGAATCACAACTCGACAACAATTTGTATGACAGGAACAAAATCTAAAGTGATCTGTGACCCAGATAAATACAATCACATACATCATGTACTTAATATCAAATCAATTTGCTGAGGCATTGCAAAATTACCTGCATAAATTAAATATTTACTGGACTGAACGACAAAGGGTTCAACTTTACAAAGAGCTAGAGTCCCTATTTTTTTTAACTATATAGAAAAATATATTCTGGGAGTTTTCAATTTTTTCCAGGGATGATAAATTTTTAATAATGAAGTACCTGTAAAACATTGTAAGCCCCTCTGTCTGTTGCATGGTTATTTGTAATAAATTGCTGCATTTCAGCGTTATGGAAATAATTATTATATTGTCATACTGTCAAGTATCCTTCCCAACCGGATTCACAGAAGAAGAAAATTGCAATACCAGGCCAAAAATAAGTAGGTTTCAACAAAATTCAAGTTTAGAAGCTTTTCATACCTGCCTGTAAAACATAGAATTAGCTAATGAAGACCAAGATAACCTAGTCATGCACCACTGTCTGTATTTATTCATTTGTGTAATTGACAAAATAAATACATATAAGTTTTACAAATAGATAAGCACTAAAAAATTCCTCATTTCTTATTATTTTTGTCATATGTGGCACAAGTCAGTAAGCAGAAATAGATTGCCATCCATCCTAACAGTAACTTAGGTATTTTATTATTTCCTAACATAGTCTCTCATGCATAAAATGAAGGTCACAGTCAGCATCTAAGCATGCACTGCAGCTGTCATACCAACAGGCGTTCTGCATAGCAATATGGTTGTTGAAAGGATGTTAATCGTTCTATCTGACAAAGTCGCCCATGATTAAAAATGGGAATGGACTTTACTACTGTGTAAATGTAGTCACATGTAGTCACAGACAGGATCCAAAGCATGCACTGCCGTTGTCATCCATGGTGCATACCAATACAGTTGATTTAGGATATGTCAGTAAGAATATTCTACCCCATTCCTTCATGTGTAGAATGTAAGTCATAAACAGCAGCAGAAACATTCATTGCAGCTGTCATCCAAAAATGCATATCAATATGATTGAAGTGAGACAAATGAAATTTAACCATTCTACTTGACCAAGTGGCTCATGTCTAAATGAAGGTCATAGACAGCATAAGAATCATTCATTGCAGCAGTCACCCCTACGTACAGAAGGCATTTCATAAAGGTTGTTGGGGAACATGTTGGAAAGCACGAATGGACTCGCCACCTTTCTACCTAACTGGACGTCAATCCTGATGCTACTGGTATAACATGAGGCCCACTCTCTTCGTGAAGATATAAGACAAAGGCTACAACAAGTCAACACCATTAAAGTGAAATGTCTGAAATCAAATTTAGAAATGTCCCAAATCAAAGGAGTAGGGCGATAAGGGCCTTATTTGGCCTGAATTTTGTTGAATTCACAAAATTTTCTCATTGAAATATTCTGTGAGTAGGGCTATTCAGTAAACAGTAACAGTTCTCAAATATTGTTGTATGATTACTGAGTTTTAGAGGGTAGAAGAAGGGACAAATTGAAAATTTCGTCGAAAAATGACAAATTTGACCAATTTTAACTACTTTTTTCTGTATAGGAAATAAAGAGCACATGCAAGAACCACAAAAATATTTGTATGAGAAGTTCAATTCATTTGTACCAATAAGTTGGTAAATTATGTAATTAGTTCTTGAATGTGCTCCATATTTCCGGTGAGGAAAACTGTACGAAAATCTGCCAAATTCGGTATATTTCTATGAAAATTCTCAAAAGTAGCCTTTTCATGACGTCAGAACTGTACCTATTGTGACGTCATTGGTTCTAACTTTTGTATTTTTTCTGTTAATGGGATCTCAACTTTGAAATGAACATGAAATAAAATTTTAAGGTGCAACTTAGAAATTCACTGGAATCTCGGGCCAAATCAACCCCTTATCACACCTTGTCCTTTACACAAGCAAAAATTCAAATTTTCAGACACACTCTACATGTCCTTTCATACAGATTACTACTTTAACAGTGTAACTAAACTCAGCTGATGATCATATATGCATCATTTTCTTTACTCCTCTACTGTATGGCAGAGAGGTATAAAAATGTGAAATGACATAGTGTAAGTTTTTTATTGACTTTTCTCCATGGATTTACACTTTGGTATAAAATGATTGATCTACAGTCACTGTAAAATGCAATATAAAAAATTAATCACATTTTCTTCTCAAAATGTACAAATTATGAGACAGATACAGAGTACACATTCAAAGCAAATTCTATATGTAGGAGTTAAAACATTGTATCTTGAACAAACTTGTTTTGGGAGCAATGATTTTTATTAAATTCTGACATATGTGAAATAAATGTTGTAATAAATAAGTGTCTATGTTTCATAAAAAGACCAATATTTTTACTGAAAATCTGAAAGAGAGTGCTTTTTGGGAAAATAAATACCAAAAAAAAAATAGAATTTATATAAGAAAACATCAAAAAGGAAACATGAAAACTATTTGGTTTACAACATATCACTAACCTTTATCATTAAATTTTGATGGGTGTATTACTTATAGATAGTGTTTGACCTGGTGTAAAAATGCTACATATATTTCTTTGCATCCTTGTCAGTGGCAAAAATATACCTTTAATACGACCTAAAACAATACTATTTCCTCAAGTAAATGAGTAATTGTGAACAAAAATAAGATAGACCAGAGAAAATAATGGTACAATCTTGCCTTTCTAAAAAAATAATTTGATTGAAAATGATATACTGATATATTATATTGAAATTATCTATTGAAGTTCATTGTTTGATATTTTACTATAGTCCAACATTGTGTTTAAAATGAAAAAAATTTACAATGAACCACTGCATTCATGATTTTTTTACTATTCTCTGAACCACTGGATTCATGAATTTTTTCTAAACATTTTCTTAATTACTGCATTTATGAAATTTTTCTTAAGTTTTGAAATGCTCTACTGTGGCATAAATTTCTATTCAAGCCAGCCTCCTGGTTCCTGTAGTGCATATGATGTAACAGGTAACAGTAAATAAAATGGATATAAAACTAGCTGCATTATGTTGCAAAACGGATCTTAAAAAGTTGATAATGCACTATGATGGCTGCTCTATCAACAGTATCAAATTGCTTTGAATGCTACAAACTGTACATCAACTTTTATAAAGCTATAGAGAAACAGCATACAATGAAGAAAACAAATGCCAAGTTTATACACTGCATTTCTAAATTCTGTATAAATTACATTCTTATACACTGAATATGATTGAAAAGCATCAAATTTTCAGGCAATAAAATCGGTCATTTTAATTTTAGAGCATTTTTGATTTTAATGAATTCAAACTTTCACATCAGATTATAGTTCAAATTATAGTATTTTGGAAAAGATATATCTTAGCTTCTAAATGGATGCAAGTTAAAACATTCAAATGACCCTGAAAAAAGGAAGATTTACGAGAACCGGTACTTAGCTGATGAGCCTCCTTGCTTGTAGAATATAATTTTTTCAAAATTCTTTGAAATAGCAAGTGAAATAACATTATTTATTTATGGGAAGGACAATATCAGTTCTCAAAAGAACTTCAGGGCTCAGGAGATTATACGTCAGAAGACTTCCTTGGAAAATCAGAGAGGGTTTGAAGGTCCGACAATTATGGATTGGTTTTGAAAGAGACTGCAATAAAAAGCATTTTAAATGCATGTTTTGCTACAAATACAGATATCTGACAAGTATATTATGACAAAATTCATGACTTTAATGAAGACAAACCTAACTTTCTGAATTCTATGACCAAGAAACATAATTTGCTTGGCAATTAATTCTTTCACTGGTTATAACATAAATATATATACACCACACAGCAGCACTTTTTCAACATTTACATGTATGATTACATAAAATGAAATCTGGACTAGAAAATAATACACATTTGGTTTAAATAATTACTACTAGGCATAGCAGAACCATTCATCTTTGTTAGAACACACCACTCATTCACACCATACATAGTATTTACAAGAAAAGTTAAAACAGCACACAGTCTTATTTGACCTTGACAAAGAGTAGCATCATATTTGGCCAAACTATTTTGAGACCAATAAATATACCATATTAAATGTAAATGTATAACAAAATTGCTGAATTGCAACTTTCTTTATATTTGTTAAATAAAATTGTAAAAACACTATTGAATACACTGGATTAAAACCATGAAAAACTTGTCACAGAGATTTTTCTTGTTCTTGAAACATCTATAAAGGATTCTTTTATTTTCATCGGTATCAATTTTTATGGTTTAAGGAGAATTTGATGTTTCAATGATACTTGAATTCTTGCTTCATTAATTCTCTCTGTCAACACAATGCATAATATGTCTTTCATGGAATACTTAAGGGGGTAGACCTGGGGAAGCCTAAATTTTTCCACTCGTTTAATTTTCTTAATATTTTCAGTATTAAAACTACACATGTTTATGTCAACTTTCAGCAATTTTCAACAATTTTTACCGTCCCGTTTTATGTCTAGTGGTCATCAAAGATACCCTGTTTCCTCATATTATTTGGTCCGTTCAGGGCTTGATTTTGGTGTATAAAATTGGCTCTAATTAGATTTGTATTTGAGCTAAAATTATTTCAAATGCAAAATTCTGTAGTTTAGACATGTGTGAAAGTAAGCATGAATAATGATAGTAAATTTAACCAGTATGAAGTGAAATACATGGGTGTTCTGAATAGTATCGGCTGAAATTTTTACTCTATTTTGATCACTTTTAAACACTTCTTGTAAAAAATTATGTCGTTTAATTTTCACCAAAAACTGAGAATAAAAAGAAAACTAGTATATGTAAGATATATTAAAATTTTAGAAAATTCTACCATCGCATTTTTTCTTAATTTAGAATAAAGTGGGTAAAAATCAATAAAATTGCTGAACCTCCCTTGGAAGAAATCCAACTTTTACATATTTTCATTATCTTCGGACAGCATTGCAAAAATGTACAGTAAAAATGCACTCATTGTCAATAACTGGATGTTAAGTATTTGTTTTCATGACAAATTAATATTTATTTGCTGTGTGGAAAAAAAATTTACAATTTTAAAATTTTGATAATACCTATTGTAATGATTCTATTTGTTTGCGTAAGTAATAAAAAAGTGAACAAGAGTGGACCCTAATAGATGTCTCGCCCGTCCCTGCTTGTCGCTAAAACAGTCATGCACTACTCAAGAGCAACCTACAAGCCAAATATTATTACCATTCCACTTACAGTAATTAAGAAACTATTCTAATCAGAAACACTCAACTTTGTTCACTAGACCATGAAATTGAGGTCAAGGTCAAAAGCCATATGGCAGAC
>MJUU01068812.1:76403-104264 GCA_002080025.1 Modiolus philippinarum
GACTTAAGCAAAAAAACTTAACCTGGTCACTGGACCGCGAAATATAGGTCAAGGTCACATGATTTTGGGTCTGACAGATAGGGTTTGCCGTAAGCTACATATGGACCAAATATAAAGTACCTACATCAATGGCTTCTGTATTAAAACTTGAGTTTACGCCGTCGCTGTCGCCGTCATACTTTGCACGCCTATGTCTCGCTTTCACGACTTTCGTCGCGGGCGAGACAAAAACAGAGTTATCTCCTCCTACCCCAGGTCTACCCCCTTAACTTTGCAATTTGAATCTGCACACAAAAAGAACAAAAACTTGTACAACGCAGATAATAATGAACCCACAGTATCTCCATAAACAACCCCTAACATATGAAAGTCAAAGGTTAAAATTTCGATACATACTTTGCTTTTTGTGACAAAAGATAAAAGTTGTACAAATTTTACAATTTGAAGCAAAAATCTTCAATCTAAAATAAAAAGCAGCCTGATAACTGCAACAGCAAATAATTGCTAGTTATACTGCATTCACACAATCATAAGATAGGAAATGATTAGAAATAAAGTACGTCAAATGCATTCACAAACCTTTCTTTAATGCACAGCACATTCATATTTGGCTTCACTTATATTATGCAACTTGTTTAGTGATGCAATTCTTCATTTATTAATTTTTATTCAACTACTGCAATGAAAACTAAGTAGTATGGCTGAACTGTAGTCACATTGTGAAAGGGAATAGGGATAGAGAATAGGGAAAGGGAATAGGGAAAGAGAATAGGGAAAGGGAATAGGTAACTGGAAACCAACTTATTTTTGCAGATACTTCGGATTCCAGATTTGCGCCTCCTGCTCAACCTTGGGGCGACTAATTTTCGTGATTTTGATTTTTGTAGGTGCATACACATATGGATTGGAGAAATTCAGGAAGATCGAAATATGAATCTCTCTAAAAAGTTAATTGGTTAATAGTATCTGGGTTCATATGACTTTCTAAAAATGGTTGTGTCAACTAGTTTTCATACTTAGAAACTAATAACAAAATGAAATTTACTAAATTGTTGTAGCAACTTGTGTTTCTATATTTAGTAATCTATGTCAGTATGGCATTCACTACGTATCAATTTCATCTGTATTGGTATAATTTGACAACAATAAATCATAGAATGCAAAACATAATCAAGTATGTCTTTTGTAAGTAAGTAAATGTAAACGAGACATAAAAATATTACAGCCCAACAAGTTCAGTTAATACATGGATTTATCAACTGTCTTCATAATGACAAATCTTTATTTTATCACCATGTAACTACATATTTTAAAGAGATATTTTTGAAAAATATTGACATGAAAACAAGTCTTGAAGACAAAAATGTTTTAACATAAAATAAAACCTAAGCTATAGAATAATAGTATACTCCTAAATAAAGGCACTCTTTTAGAGCATAGAATTATGCATAAAAACCCTGAACAAAGTTTCTGATTTTAAATAATCAATCAGTTTATAATACTTTTGAATTTTAAACCTTTCTAGCAGATAAAATAATACTAGTGACTTGTAATTTCGCATTATTGTGAAAAATGACTGAATTAATCCTCACATATCAGTAATTCAAGTTCCTGTTTACAAGTTTTGTTCACTGGGAAAAGAAAATCAAAATAATTATCTGTCATAACCAATTGCATACAACCAATAGACTATAGTTTTATTAGGTTAGCAACTGATGACTTATATTTATTTTTTAAAGACAAAATAAATTGAGTATATATTGAAATATTTGAAAAATGGCAAATATGAAAATCTTCATTCCAAGAGAGCTTAACTATTAATGTAAATTAAACACTTTAAGGTATCTATCCCACTATTAATGCAAGCTGATACAAAATTTTGATAAAAGCTTTAAAAAAAAACAACTGAAATCAAGAACTTTCAGCAAATTTAATATTCAGTTCAGCTGCAAATTTTGAAAACTACCCTGACAGTTAAAATGTCCCAACAAAATTGAGTCAATAGAAATGAATTTCCATCTTCACAGAAAATTACCGAGTTAAATTGGATCTTACATTTCAACATCAAACATAATCACCTGGTAATAAACGGTCAAGATACACTGTTCTTTTAAGTAGTACAAATATGTGATGTTGTGCTTTCTTTTCATGTTTAAAATGTAATGTGGTTTTGTGGTTATCTTTTGAAATGCAAAAATTCATTCAATTATATCTAAAAATATTGCTTTACAAATTAATTTTAATACATAAACAATGTACACATCAAAGTATTTTTTTTCCCAAAAATTATACTTTTCTGTCAAAACTTTATATCTAAAAAAATCTCCCAACATAGAACTTCATAAAATTCCTCACAATGACCAAAACTTATTACATACCACTGAAATTTTTTGAGTCTATTTATTGTATTAGAAAAGAAAACTCGCCAATGTTATGAAGACTAAGAAATTATGCATTGTATCTGGTCCCATACATGTATTTTCCTGATTTTTTTCTCGCACATTAAAAAAATTCCATGTAATCCAGGATACAGGGGTGAAAATGAAGACGAAATAAATCAATGCCACAAAAATCAAACACAACTCTCCAAAGCAGTGATGCCTTAAATTTTAAATTACATGCTATTTGTAAAAGTACACTTATCAAAATTTATAATTATCCATTGTGAATTCAAAATGTTTAAAAATGGTTTCTTTTCTAAGGAATTTCACTCAGAGAAAGAGACAATGTAATTGCAACATAGTTGTCATTTTGGAAATAAAAAATCATAAATCATCAATTAAATTAATTTTAATTCTATTCACATCCCTGACTCTGGAAATATGACAAATCTATGTAGTAAAATATAACATGGTGACCCATATTTTCTAATGACCAATCGTTAATTTTATTATCATCCCTATTTAAAAGATCAATGTGCCAATTTACCACAAAATCTAATTGATTGAAATATTAAGGCTCTCTTCCTTAATCATTTATCAAAAATATAGAAGTTTGAGTGTGGCAGGTTTTGTTCTATTGAAACAAAAACCTGACTTTCAACATTCAGATTCATACATGACGACAAAGAACTTGAAATTTCAAAACAGGCGTAAAAGTTCACAAAATAGGAAGTAGCCATATATTTTGAAAAAATGAATAATAAATGGTAAACTTAAGGAAGGAAAAAAGAAGTGCAATTCTGGTTTAAAGCTGAAGAAAACAATGTCTGTAAGAAGTTATTGATGGAGTTCTGAAACAAGGGATCCAAAATCTTAATAAGAAAGCAAATTTATCATTCTGTTTTGTAAATAGAAAGCAATGTCTCTGTGAAAACTTCAATGCACGATATGGATAAAATTACAAGTGTAAAAGTAATACAAAGCAAAAAAATAATACTTAAGAAGGATCCACCTGTGAGAACATTAAAGGAAGGATTCCTTTACAGTTGATTGGGTGTACCTATTACCGAGACTTGCAGTCCCTTATTGGTGTATATACTGCATCTAGCAGTTAAAATACAAAATGACAACACCTATACAATGTATGACTATGAAATGACTACTATGCTCTGTCTTGGGTTACTTGTCATTCCGTCCAAACTGTTTGATCTAAATAAAGATGGTTTTTGTAATTTTGCAAGTGTTTCTTCTGTTGACATTGCCTGAAAAATATAAGGAAAAACTATATAATTGTATGCACTGATTCTTCAGTTTAGATTTCCTAGCAAGATACAATTTTTTCTGTAAATGTCAAGTTGTACATATATGCTTTTATTTCTCACTCACATTATGTTTTTCATCCCATAACTCAACAGAAATACTGCTCAAGTCGACATCAGAAACAAATCACAGCTGGTAGATGACACTTCTGCTTCAAGTGGTAAGTGCATGTAAAATGTTTAATCATCTTTTTTACTGCTCAAATATTGACAAATTAAAACTAGAGAATGTGTCTATAAGACATGGATGCCCTGCCAATAAATTCATTGCCCAAATTTACACAAGTCAATCATTCATAAAATTAGTTCCCTGTTACTGAATTGTGATGAAATGCAAAATTTAACCAACATCATTAAACCATAAAATGTAGGTCATGGACACCCAATTGTTGGTAAAATATGCAGATCTCTTTTAGATGAATCTTCCAGTAAAATATCATGATGCTACAATACATAGAGGTTGAGAAATAAACTTTAATGCAAAACTTAACCAAAGTCACTGATACATAAAATGAAGGTCAAAGCCACCTAATTGTTAATAATTTGGGTAGAACTCATCAAGGCAATTAATTTGATGAAACATCACTTTTCAATAATGTGTAGTTAATGAGAAATGGACTTTAACACAAAATTTAACCAGAGTCACTCAAGCATTAAATGTAGGTCAAAGCCACCTAAATGTCATTAATTTTAGTAGTACTCATCAAGGCAATTGATTTGATGAAACATCATTGTCTTATAATGTGTAGTGGTTGAGAAATGGACTTTAACGCAAAACTTAACCAAAGTCACTGAAGCATAAAATGTAGGTCAAAGTCACCTAATTGTCATTGATTTTGGTAGTACTCATCAAGGCAATTAATTTGATGAAACATCATTTTTCAATAATGTGTAGTTGTTGAGAAATGGACTTTAACACAAAATTTAACCAGAGTCACTCAAGCATTAAATGTAGGTCAAAGCCACCGAATTGTCATTAATTTTAGTAGTACTCATCAAGGCAATTGATTTGATGAAACATCATTGTCCTATAATGTGTAGTTGTTGAGGAATGGACTTTAACACAAAATTTAACCAGAGTCACTCGAGCATGAAATAGAGTCAAACTACCCAGTGAACTCTGTAGTACTATCAAATATCTACCTACTGGCCTACTACTATTGTTCTACCTCTTACAGTTTCTGAGAAATGTACTTAAATGCAAAACTTAACGGGATGTACGGAAGGACGGACAAGGGCAACACTATATGTCCCTTCCACATTCGTGGGCAGGGCATAAAAATGCTATGCTGCTTTGGTAAATGGTTTCAGGATTTCAAATTGATATAGTTTATTTCCAAAGACAAAGTATAACTCTCATAATATAAATTGCTGCATGAAAAAATCAGATGAAAATTGTGACCCTCTCTCATTCACCGATCCAATTTATTATTTTTTGTTGTTGCAAGACTCCAAATATTATTAACAGCATGTTTTAATTCACTCTAGTTGAATAGAAGTGTACATAAATCCAAAAATTGTCAATCTTATTGTTATTCAGCTTGAAGAAATTTGTTCTGATTTAGCACATTTTAGATAAATTTCTAAGTTCATGTACATACCTCTAATTTTATTGCCCTTTCCTTATTTAGGGGCTCCACAGGGAAACTCAGATCATTAGCATCTGCTAAAACTCTCAGATCAAAATAATATTTGGCATAAACACTAGCAGGGACATTAATATTAAAGTCTATCATCTCTAAAAACTTCCTTTCCAGATCATTTCTACAAAAAAAATAATTTATTGCCTGAAGAATTCTGCAAATTTTTACAATCAATTGAAGATCACAAAGCAAAATCATAAGTAAACTTCAATTATCTCCCTTTCAGGAAAACATCAATAATTTCCCTTTTTAAAACTTGATTTGAACATCTTTTCTTTCTTAGGGCTGTTCCAGAAAAGTTGGTCTGGGAACCTTTGAAGGCACTTCATATAAATTGCTGTGGGTGATTCTTTTGTATTGTACATATGAGGAAGAATCATATGGGTGGTGGGGGTCAATAAAAAGTGCCTTCAAAAGAGATGCCAACCCCATCTGATGAAAAATAGGAGTATTCATCTCGCTAAGCGGGGTCCTCTCACAATCAGGAGTCATGGGCAGCTTGAGGCTCCAAGAAGCTCGTGGAATTCAGAAACGTTTGGGCTTTTGTATTCAGCCATCACATTTTCTGTCAAGATTGGCCATTTTTATCATTGGGATATCAGACAAACGTTTTTTTAAACAGGATTTTCAAGCATGGAAGTGATCAATATTATAAAAAGCCACCAATTTCGGTCCCAATTACGAAAAAATTCTGGATTGGAAAAAAATCGGAGTTTTTTCATGACAAGATCGGAGAGCAGATTTTTGGCATAAAAGTCGGGGAAACTCTGCAGAAATTGGAGGCATCTCTGCTTCAAACCCCCCACATCAATTTTTCTGGAACAGCCCTTACTGATTGTAAAAATCTTGTGTTTAATGCAGCAACAAATGTCTGCTGGAAAGTTACTGTATTTATCACTGTTATTACCTCCCATCATACATGTATAAGGGGAGGCTTGGGCAAGTTTGCCTAGAAACTTTATTTATTTTCATGAAAATCTCAAACAAAGTAGAAAAATGTGAGCAAAGCTCTCCAACATCATACTCCCCGCTCCCCCCTAAAAAAAAGATCAAATCAAATTTTTAAATAGATGATGCACAAGGGCAATGTATACTTATCATTCTGTGAAAGTTTCAATAAATTCCATCAAGTGGTCTAGGAGGAGTTGTTGCCACAAAGTAAGTAACCTATGGCGGACGGACGAATGGAAGGAAACCATGACCACTATATTCCGCCCGCTAAAGCAGGGGGTATAATTACTTACTTTTATCAAATGTTACATCAAATTATTTATTTGCATTTGCAACAAAAAATTTATTTCACAAATCCATTCTCATGACAAGTAGGATTAGAATATTTATTTTCACTGGCACCAATATTTAATTATTTATTTACAAAATCGCCAACCCCTCTCCCCCCCCCCCAAATCAAATGGTCATCCCATAAACATTGGCAAAGAAATTATATTTATGTTCAAAATTGCGAAAGAATATATATAATTTTGTTGGAAAAAATTGAAGTAGAATTCCTTGAAAAAGTCTTTGTTGCCGGGGAAAACTTAATCGTACTTGCTGTTTCCCATCTGTAAAGCAGTTTGTTGTATATATAATTTTGTTGGAGAAAATTGATGTAGAATTCCTTGAAAAAGTCTTTGTTGCCAGGGAAAACTCAATCGTTCTTGCTGTTTCCCATCTGTAAAACAGTTTGTTGTTTAGAAATGTAAGAATAAGGTAAAATCCAGTGTCAACATTTGGATATACATTTACTAAGGGCTATTCCATTAAAAAGGATGTACCAGGGTCGGAAGGCAGAAAATGAAAATTCCTGGAGGTTCTTGAAGATTTTGTATCTTACTGCTATACTAATATTTGTCCATTACCCTTGGTTGTGGGGGTAGTAGAAAATTGTCTTCTGACCCTGGTACATATATTTTAATGGAAAAGCCCTAAGCGCATTTAATTCCCTGAATGTGTGTATCTATTTGTAAACCAACTTATTTTTGAAGATGCCTTTTTTTGCATTTAATCTCTCCTGGGCAACTTTGTGGCAACTTATTTTCGTGATTTTCAATTTCTTCTGTACATAAGTATTGTCTGAAATATTCACAAAGATTTATTTTTGTTATATTTTCATGCTTGTGAAGAACATGAAAATAAATCACTCGCTAAAATTAGATTGTTTACAGTTAGTATTAAGATTACATACATATCTTCCACAGCAATGTCTTTGAGAATCTGACAGTAATCCACATTCCACACTGCTTGGTCATCCCATACCTTGGAGGCAAGGAGAATAGCACCCAATACAATCCGTCGCCAATTAGCTGGCATAATATCAATTTCAGCATAATGTAAAAGTCTCTCTAAATACACCTGTCAAAAGTAATAATCTAATATGATTTAATACTTCAAGTAATGCAGCTGAAAATTAAAAAAAAAAATTTTTTTTTTTATTTTTACACCTAAGGGGAAAATAGCAGTTGAAAGTACAAAAGATTGCCTTCCTTTGTCTTGTACAGAGTTGCTCCAAAATTTTTGTAGAGGTTGAAAATTATATATGTGTCATTTATTTGCACTTTCAATTGGTGACATTAATCTTTAATAATTCAGACATCTGTGAAATTAAATTGTCTTTGTGACATTCAAACTCACAATGCTAGCAATTCTGTAGTGTATTGTAAATCATTAATTCCCGTTTGGATTGTTATCAATTTGTATTAAAATGTGATTGTTTTTTTTTAAATTAACTACATTCAGAGTGAGAAAATGTTTTCTTCAACCCTGAACTACACCCTGATTTTGCGTTGCAAGATTCTTCTATTGTACACAAAGGATTGTAAAAACCAAGTCCACACTTATATTATCACCTTTTTTTATTTTACAAATACATTCAGCTTAGATTAAATAAATTGATAACCAAATATTTAATAGTAAAAATTAATTTTTGTCTACCTAAATGCATAAATGTTTGAATCCCAGACATGAATGATGTAAGGAAAAGGGAAGTAATTCATTGACATCAAAAGGTAATTTCATTGGATGATGAGAGGGAACAAGTGAAAGTACAAGACAAAAACATTTCAAACACCTTTTGGTAAGCAAGCATTGTCTCAGAACTTGAAATCTTGCTCCTTTAATGCCTGTTTTATTCTCTCGGAAGACACTTTTTATAAGGACCCACCATGCATAAAATTCTAATTCCTATGTCTCATTGCTTCTTCAGTGAAAGTCTCCAATTTACCCCACAACCTATCAAATTTTAATTAAAGTGCCTTCCGACCCCCCCATACAATTATTTCTGGAACAGCTCCAAGAAAAGCATAAAATTCATATCTCCGGCAGAAAAAGAAGTATACTTGACAACAGATAACAGCTTTCCTGCAAGACAAGATCTTAAACTTGTTTAAACTTGCACAGAGCATTGCACACTCTCTCCATATAATGTCTGCATCTGGTAGAATCTGAGTTCAGGATTCTTTTAAGTTGGAGATGACAACGGGATGGTGCGAGAGGTGTGACCCCCCCCCCCCCCCCCCCCCCCCCCCNCACACACACACACAAACACACATACACACACTTTATATACTTAAGGTTCCAATACTAAACAGGATTGTTTGAATCTGAAGAAAACCTACATTTAGTTCCCTGATTGTCACCCCATCAGAAAATATTTTTGATCTGCTATTTTAATTTGTTTTCTTTTCGTCATGTCATCTAAGGTGTCTCAGTTTATATAATTTTTTGGAGCTGCTTTTGTGGTTTCGGTTGTTGTATAATTAATGATTTGTTAAAGATTTCTATGTTTTTTTTAATAATTCTGATTCTGATACATTTGAAAAATAATTTTATTTATAAGTGTCTTATAAGAAGCAGGAAATGCTTTCTCTACTAGTGCACCTGGTCTCACCGATGATTTTCATTTGAAAACGTGTAATTCATCTGTGTGTGTATTTCATTTTTTCTTTTCTGTGCCGTACTTGTGTGATGTCTTTGTGTTTCCATTGTCTCTAGATTTTTTCTTTTTAAGACTGACGGTTTGGTTCTCACTTACTCTGAAGCTTGTATTTTTTGTCTTACACAGAAGGTATATAACAAGCTACATCAACATTTTTAAAACATACTTATACTTCTTGAATATATGGTTTTAATATTCATAAAAGATTTGTATCTTTACGAACAAAGACAACATATTAACCATACAATTTGGTTTGCTTTATATATGGAATAAAGGACATTTTGTTTTTAATACGGACTTTATCACGGCCAGTATCAAGTGAGCCCGTTAGGGCGAGCTTGATGCGTTACGCCGTGATAAAGTCCGTATCAAAAACAAAATGTCCTATATTTCTTTTATCGGTAATTCACAAACTGATAAATAGAACTCTATAATAAATAGAGGTAAGCTGAAATTCATATTTTAACACAGTTAATCTATTGATTATTGCAATAATTTATGCATTCTTCATTCAACATAACACACGTATGAACACGACAACTAGTACCATAACATGACGTCAGCTTAGCAACCCGCACGTGACGCCTTCACAGTGACCCGATATTTTCCTGATAGTGTCCAGTTTGGTGATACTGAGAATATCAGTCTCTGTAGATCAAAAGAAATTCATACAAATTACCGATAAAAATATATAAAGGTTCAAGAAATGCATAACAATTGCCACTAGAAAGCCACATCTTATGCATTAAAACATAAAAAAAAGTGATATCTGACAACCTAGGTACCCAATGTAGATGATTTTTGGTCATAAATGGGGGACAGAAATTATCAAACAAATCAAGAATAAAACTATCCTTGAAAGCAAGCCTCAGTTGAGTACTTTGATACATATCCACAGATGTCTTAATTTTTTGCTGTTTTATTTATTGAATCTTTTTTGTATTCAGTTTTACAGACAAATTGAAAAGTTCAGAAGTCTTGCAGGACATTCGGTCAGGCAAATAAGAAAAGCTGCCAGACAAAAGATAGATTTACAGGACCTACTGTTTTAGAGCATGTAGCAGATACTAATTTTTAGCGGACATTTGGTGATGTATGCTAAAAATTTTGGCTGATATCTCCTCTGCCCTGGTCTTACAATTTTTTCATTTTCAAGGACCCAACCTCATTTTAATGTGGAGGGCATTTTTACACTTCATGGTATTTGAAGATGTGCCTGTTTTTTTGGACTAGTGGTCATGATTTACTTCTCAAATGATTTTATTTTCCTATATTTGATTTTTCAATGTTCCTCATTTTTAAGTAAATTATGATGCAGAACAATTTTCTCGTTGATGAAAATGTAGTATTCAAAGATTTTTAAGGACCTTTTCCAAATTTCAAATACTTTCAAGTTGTTGATTTCCAACTTTCATTTTCAGTTTCAAGGATTTCAAGCACCTGTAAAAACCCTGATAACAGTGACATCTTATTTTTTAAGCTTTACCCATATTTTGTCTAATAAACATTACCAGTGTAACTATTGCACATTCCGCGGTAAGCTGAGCAGCACTAAATAAATTCCTAACAAATCTATATATATGTTTATGTTCTGGATCCCTCTTGTCGTAGTCATCTGGTACCATCTCCTTCTGTAAACAGTAAGCATATATGTACTAATGATAGAGTAGACTTCAACAATTCAACATTTGTCGAACAGTGAATCACACTTTTTTGTGAGAATTCATACTAAAAGTACTTCAAAGGTTTTAAGGACTTTCATATTTTTAACTGAATGGCCCATCTGTTTTTTTTTCCTTTTTTTGCCATGCCATTTTTATATTTGTTGTTTTTTTTTCCTTGTCATGTATCTGGATAGTTTCGAATGTTTTTTTTGGAGATTTTTTTTCTTGTTGTTGAGGCCTCATATCTATTTTTTCCAATTTTTGCCCATGTGTTTGGAATATTCATATTTTCTACTTTTTAATGCCTCAATTGTTTTGTTCATCTTTCTATGGACATTGATTGAAGTAAATAAACCAACCTTTGTTCATTTGGTATTCTACTGTCATTGTCTTGATTTACATAATTTTGTAAAGGGTTTACTCCTTTCATGGCAGGTTGCAATGAGGAAATCGGTATTTCTTCTATTTTTGTAAACAAACACAAAAAATTTTACTCAAAGAAATGAAAAGTTTTTCATAATTATGTACACCACACTCCAGTTGAAGAAGGTAGAAAAATTCATATCAAGTTGTATTTCCTAATTAAGTCCATATCTCAGGAAACAGGAAGTATAACACTGACAAAACCAGGTCTCATAATCATGCAGAGTAAGTTTCAAATCAATCACTCCAGGAGAAGCTATGAAAAATATGCAAAAATATAATACAAAAAAATATGATATGAAAATTTGATTGATTGATTAGTTAGAGTTTAACGTCCAATGAGCAATATTTCAGCTATATCAGGACGAGAACAAGTTAATCAATTCAAAAAAATTGTAAGTAAAAGAAGAAAGAAATAAAGGTGGAAGGGACAACCGGGATAACGACTTTTGATTACCACTGGAAAAGGGAGTAATGGGTAGGGGCAGGAAATTTAGCCTTCTATACCGACACTAAATGCGTCTGCTCTATTTAGAGAAATATAGAAGGGGTCTTTATACTGCATGGAGCGTTGTGTTTCTCTATACAGTTTGGCTACAATGGTTTGCGGTCAGGCTTTCTGTATGATGACCTGACTACCCCGCATAGACAGGGCATTCCCCTATCCACCAACTGGGAATGCACCCGGCAGCTCTGTAGCCGGAGCCCTTGAAAACGGATCCAGGTGCCGGGCCTCTGTTAAGAAGACTCATACTCCAAGCTCAGAGGATGCTGCGGGCCTATTCATAAGCCTGGACCGCGCATGGCGGTATAAAAATTTGAAGAAACTGATCAAGAAACATTTATAATGGATGAATGCAATATAATCCCCTCTCTGTCTAAATGGGGTATAAAAGAATGTGGTAAAAGCAGTAATAGTAAATCAATACATTTTATACCACAACATTTCAAAAATTTGATAAATGTTAGGGCCATAACTCCAGTACCCCTTGAACCCGAAAAGAACTTGATCTGAATTTTGAGGTAAACAACTTACATAGCAAGTTTGAAGACTGTGTTATTTTGTTCATAAAATATCAGTTGGAATTTTTTGGGGGGGACACCAGGACAGAAACAAGAATGAGGGCATCACATAATACCTTGCCACTATATATGATGGGGGTTATAAAAACCACCTCTTTTTTAAATAAAAATACATACAGATAATGGATGTGACTTTTCATCGAAGATCTCCAGTGTCCTGTTACTCTCTCGGTTTCTTATATGGAAATACACAGCAAACGCTACAGCCTTTATTGTATTCTTTAGGTTTGGTTGACTGACTGTAGAATCGTCTATAAATATGGTTGAACAAGAACTGTACTTCCTCAAAGCCGTCTGAAATAAAAGGTGATTGAATACATGAGCATAAATTACCAGTGTTTTCAGGAATCCATTTGCATCACAAGGAACATCCAAACAATGCTGATAAAGTACTTAAGTATATGTTTCCATTAACTCTAGATCTACACCTAATAATATAAAATGATAATGTTTTTTTCTGCTCAAGACCATACAGATAGTAGTGTCTTATTCCATTGTTTGACTGAAAAATATTGTATCTGATTGCTTATACATGTACATCAACATCTGTAGATATTTTCACAAAAAAAAACTTACGACAAATTTTAATCATAAGCCAGTATCAAATGTTAAAAGACATACAACTAATTTTTATAGTAATATTTTTGTGAAAAAGGCTGATTTTGATATGTATATATGTTATTGAGCTCTTGACAGCTATATGTATCGTAAAATATCAACCCAAGAGGCAGAATTTGAAACCCATGGACGAGTGAGCGTAGCTACGAACCCCAAGCTTCACAATCTGGCGAGTAGGATGCTATTTTACAATACATCAGCTGTCAAAAGGCCAATAACTTGTTTATCATCCTTTATTTTGTATTTATTGAACTGAGGTTTCAAATTCTCCCAAAGTTGCATGGGAAATTTGACATACATGTCATTCTCGCCTTTTCAGCAATTTTCACCTTCAAAAACAGGTTTTTAGTTTTTTATCCTTTTATCGGCAAAGGTTTTGTAACTGGATGAATATTGTAACCGAACTTCTCGAAATAATGTCGATTTTTAATGTTGTATAGGTCCCTATACTAATACTCCATGTCAAAAAAAGAAGGCTCAGATATGTTGTTCCTTAGAAATATGTGACAGAAATTTTTTGTGTATCCAATCAGCAAAACATACTCTATGTTCTATCAAATAAATAGGAAATTGGCATGCGAGAGAACTGAATCTCTGTTGCATGGTATAGGTCCCTCGTACTGATACTCCATAATGAATTGAAGAAGGCTGGGATATATGGTTCCTGAGAAAAATGTGACAGAAATTTTCAAGACACAAAAAATATTCCAAGTTCCATCAAACAAGAAGAGGGCAAGGGAGAAATCCGAAACTCTGTTACACGGTATAGGTCCCCATACTGACAGTCCATGCCAAATTGCAGAAGACTCTGCTACACGGTTCGTGAGAAAAATATGACACAAATTTTTTTGATCCCAACGATCAGAGCCTGTGTTATTGGACAGGGCTTTTCCAGAAATAATTGTTGGGAGGGGGGGGTCATAAGGAACTTAAATTAAAATTTGATGTTATGTGGGGCATATTGGAGACTTGCACTGAAAAAGCAATGAGATAAACAAATTAAAATTTTTTGTATGGAGGGTCCTTTTATAACGTGCCTTCAGATCCCCCATACAATTATTTCTGGAAAAGCCCACAGTGTCTTTGCTTCTACATAGGACAAGTGTTTGCATGGGGAAAATTTTTGAGGATTTTTCTTGACCACAAATATAGCGAAAATTTCCCCAGATGAATATTTCTACATTTTTTATATTATTTTGTCAAGAATTGATGTTTTTATTTGACAGATGATTCAAATTTCTTTCAAAATTTTAGAATTTTTTTATATAAGCATATTGAAATGCAAATAATGTGTGTGGAAAAAATCTCTTTTTTTCAGAGATATTCTAGGTGATCCCAAATTCTCTGCACCTTAAAAGGGGACCATGGCATGGAAAGCTATTTTGACAATTTGGTTCCAGTTGACCCCTGATTAAGTAGTTTCAGAAAAATATCTCTGAAGGAAAATAGAAAAACATTAGGGATGGACACAATGTGTTTTTAATGGCTTGAGCTTAATCCCTGAAGAATCGATGATGCACTAGTGATGTCCTTTTCAGGGACGGAATATTTGTTTTTGATAGGTATACTTACTTGTACCTGTTCTGTATGGAAGTTGTTTCTATATTCATACTGACTCTTTCTTCTGTTCTTGTAATCTGTGTGAATAAAAACATTCAGATGATAAGTGATTATAGTGACATATTCAAATTATCATATCATAATGTTTAGTAACGTACTACACATTTAAGTGATTACATAGTCAAACCTAAAATTGTTGCAAGCCATTGCGGAAAATTTTTGGACAGTGCTTCAAAGTTGCTCTCTTCGGACAGTAGAGGTAATCCTTAAAATACAAATTTACCGTTAGAGGTAATCCTTAAAATATAAAATTGCTGACTTTAATTTACTACTACAAAGTCTATTATTACACAATTTGGTATTAACATTGTGTATTGCAGAATTTTACAACAATCAATCATTACAAATTTTAAAACACTTACTTTCTTTGTTGTTAAATATTTTGCATATACATTAATTATGCGTTCACTAGTGCATCATCAATTCTGGACCACTTCTATATTTTCAATTTTATGATGGTCTGTTTCCCTTTTTAGTATGTTTGTTTAAAAATGCATTTACAGAGCAATACTGAACATGATACAATCTGTTTTATGTTTTTTTTTTTCAGAATATACAAATAAATTAAAACATTGAAACATGTAAATGTGAGAGTTAAGCTTTACCTTAATGATATTACATGTACATTTGTACTTGGTGATGAAAACAAAATAATTCATTAGGCCAGTGTTTTTTTATTACTTGGTTTACGGATTTTTTCATGAAAAAAGTTGGATGGTCGGTGGTAAAAAAAAAAAAAAATCCAGATCTTCATCAGACCTAGTGAAAGTTTTGTTGAAAATTTGTTTTAGAATATTAGCTCAATTTAAAAATACGCCATACTACATGTAAGTCATATAATTGTCGTTATTAAAATTGTTTCATTTTCATGGGTGAAAGTGCTACTGGATTTACTTTTTTCTTGCAGTTTACCCTCTTTGTTGAATGTCCACACTTATCTAGATATACAAGAAAATTAATATCAGGATCTTTCCAGTCACTACTGCTATATTTAGCATCTCCTAATTGGTTATCACTGTTTACTTTTCAGAAAGATTTTTTTTGTATTATAAGTGTTGAACAATCGGGGAAAAAAAATATTAGTCAATCATCGAAAACAATCGGACAGCTATTATGGATAAATAATCGATTATAATCAGAATGCTGCTTTTTCAAATATCAAAATAAGTTTTATCTGAAATATTGTTTCTTAATTTTGATTTACAATTTTCCCTATGTACATGTATCTTACATGTACCAGTGAGTTAAGTGAAATCTGAATTTTATCCCTATTAGTCTAAAACATCATACAACACATGAAGATATGTTTAGTTCAAACATGAGAGGACTATCTTCCCATCCCCTTATTTTCCCTTATTTATAAAAGCTCGGTTACACTTTATTTCTGACTACTATTCTAGTGTAGCAGGAGACGACATATGCCAGTGACAGGGTTTATTCTAGGATTTTGAAAGCTTTAGTCACTTTTTTCGGAGAGCGACAGTCACTCTTTAAAGCTCTATCTATGTTTTAAAGATAAAGACTAAAACAGTGCAAAAGGGAAGATATATAGGAACATTTCAGATCATGTAACTTTTGAGATCTTTTTTTAATGAGCTCCTTCTAATAACCAGTTCTCATTTGAACATCAACTTTTGATAGAAAAAATATATAGAATGAAATTAATTGGGAATATAAAGAGAATTTTTCAATCAAATTGTGTTCATTTTTTTACAGGTTAAAACAAGTACAAGTATCCCTCTCCCCCTTTTCCTTGATGCTCTTTTCGTATGCTGTGTATCATAGCAACATATTATTTACAGTCCTCTGCTTTGGTGTTGAGCTTATGTAAGCAATTCTTTGAAATAAAATGTCATGTTTGTTATCAGTGGTTATGTTTTATGTCAAAATTTAGTTGGAATTCTCTTCAATGGCAAAATGAAAGTTGAGAGGAAATCACAAAGAAGTTGTAATTTTGAACAAAGTCGGAAACGACTATGTACCAGTATTTCAATCAAAATAAAATAGGAAAGGCTGTAGTAAACTTGTCACAAGTATGGCACTGAATATAATTTCTAAATATTTTAAGGAGGAAAAGTTTACAATGAAAAAATTTAAGTGACGAAAGTAGTTCAGAAAACCTTCGTCATTTTGAAAACTGTTTCGTAAAATACGAAAGTGACAAGCGCTAGAAAAATCACTGCAGTGATGACAATAGTGATAGACTGACAGACGGACACCAACTGTAGCTTGACCAGGTCGTCTGCTGCATGATTTCACTAAACCATTGTAATGGCTTTGAATGAATCAAATAGTAAAGTACAACTTTCATTAAGCAAATTTCAAAATTCAGATTTCCAACAAATTTGCATTACAGAAGTACATGTATATATGAAACATTTTTCAAATGAACAGTCTTGGAAGCTTCATAAAGCAAATTTCAAAATTCAGATTTCCAACAAATTTGTATTACAGAAGTAGATATGAAACATTTTTCAAATGAACAGTCTTGGAAGCTTTGGACTTTTAGAAAACTTTAATGCAATATAAAATTGTATCAACATTTAACATATGGAAAATAGATACTAGTATTTTCCTGTAAGTTCTATAAATAGAAATTTAAATTAACAAAAATAGGCATTCAAAGACCATTGTATCTATAAATCATTCTATTTAATGAAAATATATACCATGTATACTTTTTAACTATATAAAGTATGAAAATAAAAATGTTTTAAAAACTATAATAACTACATGTATTGGCAGAAGTCCATTATAAGAAGAACTAAGCAACTCGTTCAATATGTATTGTGATGGTGTTGTCCCCAAATTAGGCCGTTATCAGTAAAATCGTCTGCGGGGGGTTCCTTCCAATATCGTTCGTATAGTATGGAATGATGGGTTAAAGTGTTATCACAAAAACAAGTACTTGTTAATTAATGACAATCAAATTATCATTTAAGTTTGAACATGTGGAAATGAGAAATGTCAACACTGTCCAACCCACCCAGGGCAGAATTCTCTCTCAAATAGAAAAAACACAATTAAATGGAAAGTTTATCGCCGACAATAATGCAAAAAGATTTCCTATTATTTATCATAATTTGAAGAGATTTGTAGCAAGATCGAAATGGAAATTTCAAAAATGAAAAAATAATCTTTATACACTTAATTTGAAAACATTTTTTTTTCTAAAAAGTTTAAGCGATAAATTTATTGACTGTATAGTATTGAGAATGTGGATTTTCGAGAAAATAATACAGAAAAAGAAACAGTCATCGAAAAGAATCAGAAATAACGAAATTGTAACTACACAGCAGTGCAACACGTATTTGTTACCTTGTGCTGATATTATAATTCTCATAATTCACGAAAGCGTTTAGAAAACTTTATTTTCTTGTTTGCTATGCACCATAAAAAATATTCAAATATTTGTCGAGACAATCTCTGCGACCCTACCATTTTATAATTAGTACATTGTAGATATGTATTGCAGCTAGGACCCTTTATATATAACTGTAACATATTTTATTGTATTAATACACACTATATGAAAAAGAAAGGAAATGGGTTAAATGTCAAGGAGACAACATCCCATATCCAGGTTAAAACGACCAAAAACAAAACATCTAGGGGTCACCATATGGTCTTCAACACAGTGAGGAACCTCACACCATATAATAAGCCCTAAATGGCCCCAAAAAGGTAAAACAGTGAATACATCAATGGAAACAAACCACATCCAATTACCCAAATATCAAGAAACTAGAATTTTATAAGAAGAGAAGGACAAGCCAATGACCAACATATTCCTGACTTGGGACAGGCGCAAAAATTGCGGTGGTGTTAAACTCGTTTTCTTGGATCCAAACCCTCCCCTTATGTGTGGTGAATGGCTAAAAACAAATACACAAAAAGACTCACAGTAAAAATCAAACTAGAAAAATGTCCAACTTATCAAGACGAGTACCCTTACAATGAAGTACATAAAACATGAAGACAATACACACAGGTACTGTCCGGACAAATGCTCGCAGTTACTGACAGCTAGCTAAGGACATAATTTCCGTTGACTATGATATCAAGCCTTCTTACATATGAAATTTCAATTGAAATACTTCTAAATAGATTTGGTATAACAACATCATCAATCATGAAAGAAGAACATGATATTGTGCAATGCCAAATACTGCCAATATGAAAAATTGTTTAAATTTAGTTATGGTGTAAAGCATTTAGGAGATGATCAATATTTTTGCCAACTAAACCAGGAGTAAAGATTTAACAACAATGCTGTATTTATATCCTTTACCAACGGATTAATAAGTTTGGAAGGACAATTTTCGAATTTATGCGCTTTGTAAATGATATTTCCATAGAAGTTTGGATGTGAAATGCCCTGATGTATAAGAGCTCTGCATGTAGAACCAAATTTTCTGAATAAGTCAATGTATCTACAATAAAATTTAGAGAATGTTTTTATCAATTTATGATGGCTATACTTATTTTAACAACTTCACCAAAACTAATTCCGAGATATTAAGCATACCAGCTATAGTTTTAATGTCAGTATACTGAGGCCCTATATTAATAAGCAAAAAAGTTAACAAAATGAAGAAAAAAAAAGAAACAATGCAATCTTATTCATGTTTAAACATGTAAACATTACTTTCCGCAATTCAATATACTTTCTCTACATAGTACAAAAACTTGCTATATTGGACAGTTTTTTGTTATATTTTAATTTTAATTTCTGATTTAACCGTTTATGTTGTATGCATATATGTACATGTATCTATTTTGTAGTTTATATAAAAGACATCTGTCATTAATCGGTTATCAATTTTCACATTTATCTGAAAACTGACGGGGTGAAGCCCGACACGTAGCGAATATTATTTGTCCCTGTGGATTTTGCATATATTAACTGTACCCATCATTCAATATTTATTTTCTGGCCATGATTTTTTAGCTACTATTTTTAGTCTTCTCGCACAAAATCTCGTTTGAATCACAGCGGTAGTCTGGGGACAATGCCGTCAACTGATGTATTATGAGTTGCTGACTTCTACTAATAATAGACTTCTGCTATTGGTCAATTTTAAAAACACGGAATTTAAAGAAAGATAACTCTAAATAGCCAACTCTGCTACACTAGCATGACTAGTGATCCATCTCACTTATCACTAGTAATTGATATATAATAATTTATTTTTTCATGCTTTTACTCTATCTTATCACTTTTGTATCATATATATATTCTCCGTTAAGTATTGATTCCTTGTGGTCTGATGTGTTGTTCATGGGAAATTTGCGGTATTCAGACATACCGATTGACAGGAAGTCATTGTTTCCTTGGAACGTGCAGTCAATGAGTTGCTAGTGTGTGGATTTCATCATCAGTCTTTGTTTAGATGTTTGCGTGATGACTCGGTTTAAAAAAATGATAAAAATTATCAGACTTACTTGGAACTAGACAACATAAAATTAGCAATTTATCCACATAATCAAATTCCACTTACTTTTTGCTATTTCACTCTGTGATTTTGATGAGAACATTGTACTAGCTGTAGGGTGAATAGATGGGTCAGCTTCATTGTCTGTAAATAATAAATTCATTAAAAAATAGAAATAAAATAACAGGTACTGTACAGCTCACACAGATGAACGCAAAGTCCTTGTTTTTGGGTGGATTATCGCGACGTGGACTGATTAGGCAAGTCCGTGTAGCAGGGTGGACGATCGCAGATGTCCACCTTAAATTACGTGACCCAACATGGACAAATTTTTGAAAACGGAATCCTCGTGGAATCATCGCGGCCACACCGAGGAAATTTTAGATGTACATATGTTTGATTTCAATGCAATCACAAAAATTGAGAAATATTTACATCCTTGGACTAACATGTTTGATTTTGTTGCAAACATACAAACTGAGGAATATTTACATCATTGGACTAACACATATTCTATTATTTGTCCCTGTCGTATCGTAGTTCATTAACGGAAACCAAATGCATGTAAAAAATAAATAAAACATTCAACATTCATTTGTTATCAAAAGAATGCTTCAATAATTGTTGAATGAGCGCCTCTACCTAATTTGTGTTCATATTACCTGAAATATTGATTTTTTTCATTGGTCGGTTGTTTGTTCTATTTTTAGAAAATTACCTAGTGCGTATCTACAATGTACTACATGTATATATAAAATATAATGGCTTCCGAAAACACTCCTGCTTATAATGTGCTATATCCATCATTTATTTTTAAATTTTAAGCTATTTATGATAAAAATTTGATAGACAACAATTTTTGACAGAATATTTTGCTAAAAGTTATAAAGCTGAGACCTGACAAGTGACAATTACGCAACTATACAACGCAGAGGGATTCTTGTTGTTTGCATTGAATATTTTATTTTAATTTCCATCTACGCAAATTTCCACTTGAAAATATTTGAAAGAACAGTGATTTGACAGAATATTCATGCCTATTTTCATGGCAACGAGACACACAAAACAATAATAACTATGACAATCTGCATGGTAACATTTGTTGTCAAAGAAAATTATATTTATATAACTGCAACCTGTCAAACTTTCTGATTATGATAATTTTGGGAAAATGGTCATTTGTTGACATTAATCTCAATTTTTCAATTATATTTTTCACGACAACACAATGATTTCTAGATGCTGACCCGCGATAATTCCACGTTCAACACGATGTCACGAGGGGTCCACACAGGTAAATATTTTGTCCACCTTCTCAATTAGGTTGTCAAAGTTCAAGATCGCTTTTGGCAAAATTTGTCTGTGATGACAACAAGGATTTTGCGTTTTCCATGTGAGCTGTACAGTATGTACAATGTAAGGGATCAGATATTACATTTAAACTTCCCACTGGTTGTAGCAACATTGATTTTTTTCTATTGGTGGTGGGTAAATTTTTTATTGTGTCATTATAGTTGAATTACCAATGTATTTATTTAAGGGGATGAATGCCCTTTCTCGTTAACTGTCAAAAACATATTTTCAGCTACCATTAATGTCAAAAAGTCAAAATTTTACTGTTAATTGTCATTAGTACAAGTGTGATTCGTGAAACTACATGTACTTGAATTGAATTTAATACTGTTGTCGTTATATTGAGTAAAAACAAATCGTCAATCGCAGCTGGTCATTTATTGTGAAGGCATACATATTACCGTTAAGGCAGTGTTCCAGCTAGAAATTGAAAATAGAGGGGTGCAAAAGAACAGCACTTTTACACACAACGTCAAATTTGAAATACCAAAAGGGCACATTTAGGCGTATATTTAGGCATATCTTTGAATTGGAAAACAAAAGGGCATTTCATCATGTTATGTCAAACTGGATTACATAAAGGCACTTTAAGCATCATACATTGTATACCAATTGCAAGGATAACTGGTATGAACAGGGCCTAATCTGTAGTGCATTTAGGGGCCGAATTTCGGCCCCATTCCCAATGGGCAAAAAACGTTATTTTTCCCAATTTAAAGGAATAAAATTCCCAATTTCGTTTTTGTCCAACCATGACGTTAAAAATAGTTTACGTATCGTAGTTTATTTACATGAAATAGACTGACACCTATTTTTTAGCAGTAAACCAGTCACTTGATATTGCGATTATGAAAGCTCCCGAGGAACGCCGAATAATTGCTCTGGTTCCTTCATTTCCATTTTTTTCCCTATACTTACCTATATATCGGGTACCAGATTGTTTTTTTGTCGAGATCGTGTTATAGGTTGCCAAAATCGGCACGTACCTTATCTTCAGCAGAAATCAGAAATGTTTTCATTACTTCATCACAATTGGAAATATAAAAGTCGTTTTACTAGATGTAGTGGGTGAAACGAACCGTCTGTTATACTCCCTATGGACGTGAAATTCAATGTGTGGGTCTTTATATTTCAACTTGAAATGAAATATTGAGTAAATTTCTACTCCTGTGATCGAGTTTAGAATTTTTTTAAACCAGCACCTTCAGTAAAACTGCAGGCACAACCCGAGATAGTTGACATTTTTAAGAATTATAAAAAAAAGTATAGAAATAAAAATGTTCAGTTTGCATAGCTTGATAAATGTGATTTCTTTATGCATACATGATTACTTTGAACAAACTTTGCAGTAAAAGGGGGGGGGAGTAAATAGAAAGCATACATTATACAAATCAACTGTTGAACTTACTACTATTTTTCCCAATTTTGAACAAATCGTGTGAAATTTCCCAATTTAAAAGGCACAGGACCCTGTGTACAAAAGGTGGGATTAACCCCTGATGAAAAAGTTTTTCCATTTTCAAAGCCTGTTTTTGTTATGTTAGTAGAGATACTGAGTACTCCAGAAAGACTAGAGATACTTTAAACTGTCAGTATTATATAGTTTGTATACCAGGAATTAAAACTTTGATAAAAGAGGAGTTTCTGGCCTATGGAAGCTTTAATGCCAAAATCTGGTCATTTGGGAATTAAATTTAGGAGAAAGTAATATGGTATATATACATATGAAGTTTCAGGAATTCTGCATTACATGCATTTTTATTGGCAAGATTCCTTTACACCAGAGTCTTGTAAAAATGTTGGAAAAAATTCATGTATCTTATTATGTTTTAGTTGTTTGGAAAACTGCATACAAAATATTTGTGTGCAAAGGTTAAGAAATTTAGATTTCTACTTTGCTTTGTAAAATGATCAGTATATTATTAAAGATCTGGAAATGGATGAAAACGTATATACTTAGGTAAAATCATTCAATTTTTCATTGTTTCAGAAAAAAAAACTTTTTAATGAAAAATGAAGTATTTAGAGAGACTCATTATATTTTAGAATTGGATACATATACCAATTTCTTCATTAAGCATCATTGCCGAGGATTTGAAATCCTCAAGTTTGAGAACTATATTAGCTTGTCTTGATGGACAAGTGGCCTTTGAATTTCTCTTGCCAACAAACTCTCAAATTGTCCCCGGCATTCAGACAAACTCTTTAAGCTGTGGCCTGAAGCTGTCTTTATTACTTGTTTACACCCACATGTATACTGGGGTCTCACTGCATCGCGGTACGTACAGTTTGGGGATTCAAGAAGGAAGGGGAGTTGGTTCTTTCATTGGATCCTATTCTAAATATTTATTTCATATTCTTCATGCATCTATTTAAGT
Organism: Modiolus philippinarum; assembly: GCA_002080025.1. NCBI lineage: Eukaryota > Metazoa > Mollusca > Bivalvia > Mytilida > Modiolidae > Modiolus > Modiolus philippinarum. Next base: position 100,255 of record MJUU01068812.1, read on the forward strand.
GAAAAACCTGTATTTATGGTATATTTATGCATCGGAATTTGATGTCTAAAATATGAGGTCGGTCATTTCATGTCAGTGGAAGAGTACCACTGTATCGCGGTAATAAATTTTTTCAATATGAGGGGTGCATTCCGGGACAAAAGTAATTTCTTTCTTGGATAAATTAAATTACTGTATCTTATAATAATTTTTATGAGGTAAAATTCAGACAACGTTTTTCAGAACATTGATTTTATTAAAATATCTTTATTTGAGCTTGAAAATCTCAATATTCAAAATGTTTGCGCAAAAACCATGATTTTAATACATTTTGTACATTTCATTTACCTAATTGTTTCAAAGTAATTGATATTCAAATACATTTCTGAATTATCAGACGGATAAGCTGCTAGAATACTTGTCTAATTTTCTCATTAGCGCTACGTACTTACTGGTAGGAATAAAAACAGTAATTATCAACGAAAATGTATAAATGCGACAGATATCTGATTAAGGCCTTATTTCAAGGAGTCCCTGTTGTTGCTTCTATTACTTTTAATATTTGGCAGATAACGTGACCATGTTGACATTTGTGATCTACAAACATCAGACAACATTTCCACAACTTGCAGTTCTTGAGATAAACAAAAATACTTTTTTAATATTTATTTGCGGGAGAAGGGGTTGATCACGAATTACCCACAGTCATCAAACGATGGTTCATTATTTAAAATTTGTTTCTTCCAATTACATTTGACAGATGTGTTGAGTGTAAGCTACCCGGAATACAACATTGCACTAATGTTTAATTTTCTAAAAATTACCAGCCGATGAGTGACATTATGATTACGTCATAGAGTAAAATAACGCCTACCGCGATACAGTGGAACCCGCGATACAATGGGAACAAGGTATACAAGTCAATACTGTGGGTGTGGTTGAAACAATCAAATTACCTTCGGGCAAGACTTCCCTGTCACTTATGTGTGGTACTGCTGTTGACAATGATGGTGTACTCTGGTTGTGGGCCAATGTGACAATAACATCCTCTTGTCTATGGTTAACTGGTTGGGATGTATTTGATGGTCTGTATGCATCCTCTCTATTTCTTGGTTTAGACCCTCCAAAAGAACAACAAGATTGTTTGTTCCCCATTTAGCCTCTTAAAAAGAGTCTCCTTTTTAAAAAGTCAACATATTTATTCAGATCCAATGATAATTAAATGTCGAATCAGCTGGCACAGTCTGAGTCACAAGACACGGTGCCGGTTCGCAATACCCTGTTTGTAATGTAATTAACATTAAATATGATTATTTATCTATAAGGTATCGAAGCCATGGATATATTGAACTGATTAGACCCTTAATACCACTTTTCGATCGTTCATAATGTGTAATTGCATCCGTTTCTTCTCCAGTTCATCTGCCCTCACAATGTCGGAAATGTCGGAAGTGATCCAGACAATAGCTTCGCAGCCAAAAAATCTATTAATTTGATTGGCTGTAATATTTTTTTAAGTAATTTTAGCGCGAAATTTAAGGTGTCTGCAGGGTATTAATTTCCTATTATAGAATTTTGTGAAATTTTCTGTGTAGAAACATAATTGTACTATTGTTTAAAATATAAAATAAAATTTGGGGGTCACCGTACATTTAAGCACAAAAACTGAAATTGAAAATTTCAGGATTTTACAAAGAAATAATATGGAAAATGATTATATGAGAAGATAGCTTGAAAACTCTATTATAGATTGTGTTCATACTTTGCATGTGTTTTGAAATCATTATATAGTTTACATATACAAAATAAAAATTAGGGGTCACCGTTGAAATTAGAGAGAGAAATTGTGAAATGTTAATTTCTCTAGTGATATCTATGTTAATTTTTTTATCAAATTATCTCCCTTGCTTAATTTCTGTGTTCTGTAAATCCAGCAACAGATGTAAAGCTCCTGTGTTTTAGTTCATGTTTTTGAAATAATAATGTTGTAAAAGTGATAAGGAATAAAAATTTTAAATACTTTGGAACTTTTTTTACGTTTTAAATATCTATTTTGTTAAATTTCTTAATGAATGAAACCTAAATCAACAAGAATTAGACAAAAATGGCGGAATAATACCACTGAGATACCTTAAAATTAGAGAAAAAGTTTCAATTAAAAATTGAAAACAGGAGAATAAACATGAGGAATAATCACGCTTTATGCTGCTAATATTTTTATTCTGTTTGTAAACAATTTAGTTCAGACCACTTATAATTAGCATTCATCTTGGAACGTCGAATACACAAAAAGGGGGGGAGGGGCTCACTTGATGTTGACCCCGGATGTATACGACGCGAAGCTGTTGGTCTGTCTTCTAATATGAATCCATTCTTACATTATTTTTCCGCTTGGAATCTGGAGCTTTCTTCCTCCACAAGCATGTTGTGAAGATCAGTCCAAATTAATGTAGAAGACCAGGGGGATTAAAACAAAACAAGTTTAATTTTATTTTTGAATTTGCACGGGGAAAAGTTTCATATATTGTCACTGATTTGCGGTATGAACAATTATGTGCTAATGTATTAGTACTTCAAAATTTTGAAAAGTTTTGTCGTAAGATGTTTTTCATATACTCGATCAGAGCGTACTATCTATTCAAGAGTATACTTTTCTCTATCATGTTTGGTACCTGATTTTTTCATTTTTTTGTACATCTTATCTTTTTTCTTTATCAGATAAGATGTACAAAAAAATGAAAAAATCAGGTACCAAACATGATAGAGAAAAGTACAAACAAATGAAACATCAGGTACAAAAACAGCTCCGACAATCCTACTGGAAGCACATTGAAAGTATAGTTACACCTAATGAAGAAGGCAGTAATTTTAAAAATATGAAAAAATTCTGGTCTTTCATTAAAAGTAAAAAAACAGACTATAACACCATAACTTCACTCAAAAAAGAAGGAAAACTGGTCACAGATACTAAACAGAAAGCCACATTACTTAACGAACAATTCCAGTCAGTGTTCTCTGAACCTAGTGAAATAACATCACAAGAATTTATAGATCAATCCTACATGGACTCATCAAAAATATACCCCACCATGCCAGACATTACTGTTACAAATCACGGAATTGAAAAATTACTGATAAATTTAAACCAAAACAAAGCTGCTGGTCCAGATGAAATTAAACCAATTATTTTAAAGCAATTAGCAAAAAATATTTCACCTATACTTTGCTTGATCTACAACAAATCTTTAGAATCTGGTGCCGTCCCGACAGACTGGCGCACAGCACATGTTTCTCCAATTTACAAGAAGGGATCGAAGTACTGTCCAGTGAATTACATACCTATCTCCCTTACATGCATTTGCTGTAAAATCTTGGAGCATGTTGTTGTCAGTGCCATAATGTCACATGCAGACAAACACAATATTATGTATCCACTCCAACATGGATTTCGTAAACAGCGTTCATGTGAAACACAACTATTGGAATTTTTGGATGATACAACTAAAAACATGGAGAACTCGGTCCAAACAGATGTCTTAATTATGGATTTTTCGAAAGCCTTTGATAAAGTCAGTCACAATCTTTTGGTACACAAACTAAACTATTACGGCATACAAGGAAAAACAAACATTTGGATCAAAAATTTTCTTTCAAACCGCACTCAAGCAGTATTACTAGAAGGGGAAACATCTGAATATATATCAGTTAAATCAGGTGTACCGCAAGGTTCAGTCCTGGGGCCAAGTCTGTTTCTGTTTTACATAAATGATATCCCGAACGAGTTAACATCAACCATTCGTCTATTTGCAGACGACACGATTGCATATCTCACAATTAAATCTGAGTCAGACTGCATCTTACTTCAAAATGATCTTGACAAACTATGTGCATGGGAGCAAAAATGGAAAATGGCTTTTCACCCTGACAAATGTAATGTCTTATCTATAACAAAAAATAAAACACCTGTAAAATTCAATTATACATTGCATGGACACCAACTCGAACATGTAGACAAAGCAAAATATTTAGGT
>MJUU01068813.1:2689-21536 GCA_002080025.1 Modiolus philippinarum
GGGGGTCGTTTCTTCCTATACCTTGGTATACACAGACGTAGCGCTTCAATGGGTCACTTTTTGACAAGTCAAATATATCATTGGGTAGCAATTTTCATCAATGGGTACATAATTTGGCATGCCCCTTATAAATTCATGTTTGTGTTGCATATAATCTGAATTATTGAGATTAAATGTAACAAAAATTCAAAAATGCAAGTTATATCACAAGAACAGTGTCCAGTGTGTACTATGTCCATCAGAAGCAATAACACATATATAGGTCACAATGATTTGATTGGGTCAGGAGTTTCAACGGAAATATATGAATGGATAGGGTGTTCAAAAATTTTGAATATATGAATGGGGGTGCTTTGAAAATCTCAGCCTTACGTCTGTACCAAAAAGTATAGGTTGAGACCCCCCCCCGGAGTTTGGTCCAACTTAGGGTTCCCTATTTGGAATTTGGTTTGCGATGTTCCGAAGTTCCGGCCTTTGTTATTACTGACGTTGTTTTTCGCTGGGTTTGTAAAAAAATATATTGGTAACATGACACCCCTCCACGTTTTCTAAAAAAAAATTAGGGGCATAATTCCAGATGCACATTGCCGTTGGAACCAAAATCCCGAGCTATTTTGATTAACAACTTATATACCAAGTTTAAGGACAATGTATCGATATTCTGTTCTCAAGTTATCATTCGTTAAACCTTCGGGGCGGAGAATGGACAGATAGACAGCTGGACGGGTACACGATCAATACCTTGACACTATGAGAATTATTCAGTATGCCATCCCTTTTAAATGGGTTGAGGTAATCCAGGGATTAAAGGGGGTTATAACTCCATTTATTTATTTGTCATTTGTAGAATATGGCCTTTTTGTTGTCATTGCCTGTTTTCTCTCTTTATGTACGATAATTATGTCGCCCCAGACGTAGTCGGGACGACATATTGTTTTTGGTCCGGTTCTTTGTTATTATTTTTTTCCACATATTTTTGTCCGGCTATTTTCTCAAAGATGCCTGGACAGAATTCATTCATACTTGGCACAAAGTTGGATCACCATTAGGAGATGTGCATGCACCAACAAAAATTTTCAAAATGGCTGCCGTTTCCAAGATGGCCGCCACTTTAGGTCCAAATTTGAACTTTCCCTGATTTCAACGAAAATTGATTTCTAGGTAGATTTTGACGCTGCGAACAAGACGGAATCATCGAATTGCCTGCCAGGGGCGACATCCGCTATTGCTTGCAATTGCAAATCTAGTTTTATTTATGCTTGTCCTGCTGCTTTGAATTTTTTCTTCGACGTAGAATTCAAGAAAAGATATAAATTAGTTTCTTCTTTAATACCTATTTAGTACTGTAGTATAAATTGAGTAATTTTTCCAAACACGTATTCTTCGTTTATAATATACATTGTATAAATAAAATCTTATCTAAATTAATCTGACAAAAACGCTTTCAAAGGGATTTATAATGACACGCAAAACTAAACAAAACTTCGGTAAACCCAGGTTTATGGCTTGAAAATCGGTTATCACATATACTTACATTCTCTCGTCCAATTTTAACCCTCTATTTTTCATAGAGCACACCTTTTCTTCCTTCTTCATGTACGAAGTAAGGGATAATCTTATTGTTTAAAAATTATTGTTATACCTCTTTATATATTTTTTTCTATATAGCCATATTACATAAAATAATTAACATTTGGTCTGTTTTTTATCAATTTGTGTCGTAAAAAGACTGTTGCCGGTCAACAGTTTTTGAACTGTTGCCCGTCGTCTTTCATTCCATTGGTTAACGACGTCACGTGATTTCGCATGACGTCCACTTTTCCCAAAGAGGTATAACAAAACAGTTATAGACAGGTTTCTCTGACAACAGCTATTTTGTTAGACCCTCAAACCAAACTGTTGCCCTCGGCCTATGGGCCTCGTGCAACAGTTCGGTCTTCGGGTCTAACAAAACAGCTGTTGTCCTCGAACCAGTCAATAACTGTATATTGTTAGACAATACATTCATTCGTACAGGCAAAAGTGTCAGACAGATAATACTGTAGGTATGTACAATTTATAATTAAAGTGTATACATTTTCTCTAATTTGAAAATCCCTTATTTTGATAAACACTGAAATAAATTTATTATCTTACAACAATATTTAACAATATTTTTTTTCACTTCGTACATGTGAAAAGGAGAAAATGTTTGCTCTATGAAAAACACAGGGATGAAAGGGAGAATTTTTTAAGGGAATTATTATTCTTTTTTTAAAAAAAAAAGCTCCTCGATTTAGAAGACACATAAATTCTAATGTGCCTTTTTATACCAAAATGAGTCCTTATTGTACTAAACAGTAATTGTAAAATTCAAAGGTATTTGCAAAAGCGCTTTCCCAGGTCTAACCCCTTAATTAAGGAGCCGATTTGTAAGCAACCGAGCTCTATCAAGATAGTCAGTGTATCGACTACAGGCCCTATAGGAGCGAATGAGTTGGGGGTGTAATCTCCATATGCCGTCACTGTTGAATTGTTGCTACAAAGAAAAGGGACGTTTGCTTTTGGAAAAGTGAAGTTATCACGTTTGTCATGCATCCTAGTTTGTTGTGTCTATAATAAAGAATATAAGAGCCTCAAAGATGCTTAAAGCTGAACTCTCCGATTAAATAGTTATTAAAAGTAAAACAATGAACTACCATTATAAATTCAAAATTAAAAATTCCATTTTTATACGGGTATCTTGTAGAAATGCAGCCAACTTTTAGTACCCTGAGATTTAAAAAAAAATGCATTTATCCCCCTTTTTCTACTGGTTTGGGTTATATGCCTCTTTATTTTCTGATAAAGATCTTACCTTTCACAAAGATTCATAGAAACCGATAAGGTTAGTTCTACTAACTAAGTTACAAGAGTGCATGAGGAATTTACTTTTAATTGTGTTCATATCTTTTTAATAAAATTATGGATATTTTTGGTGTGTTGTCTTTTGTAACAAGTCTGGTTCAATTCAGTAAACGTGTACTGTGACCAACCAGAGACTTGATATACTGTGTTACGAATCGGTTAAATTCGTTTCTCTCGTTCTTAGTGAAAAAAAAGTATTAAATAATCGATCATACAACACCCACATTAAGGCAATTTGGAAATGATCCATACTTGATTAAATGTATCAAAATTCATCTTGTAATTTGAGGCACTCATGGTGGCAGCAAGTACGTTTCGGTCATGGTATACTTTCGGGCTTTTGACTTGATTAATTCTTTCATATTATAAATAAGAATTCATGGGTATATTACAATTTGTATATATTTCTAACAAACAGAAGATAAGTGATTGTTTGAATCCAAAATTTATGTAAACATGGTAAGCATTTTACAGTATTTCGGAAATATTATTGAAACATAACAAATAACTCGCATCTCGACTTTGTAACTCGCATCTCGACTTTTGTAACTCGCATCTCGACTTTTTTAACTCGCATCTCGATTTTTGTAACTCGCATCTCGACTTTTGTAACTCGCATCTCGACTTTTGTAACTCGAATCTCGACTTTTTAACTCGCATCACGACTTTTTCAACTCGCATCTCGACTTTTGTTACTCGCATCTCGACTTTTGTAACTCGCATCTCGACTTTTGTAACTCGCATCTCGACTTTTGTAATTCCCATCTCGACCTTTTTAACTCGCATCTCGACTTTTGTAACTCGCATCTCGACTTTTTTAACTCGCATCTCGACTTTTTAAAGTCAATGGAATCAATCGATAATACAAAATGATGCAAGTCCCGTTGAATAATGTTACACTACGTGGACAACTTGGTGAAGTATTATACCCCGGGTTATGTCATCATCATTTTATCTGATTTGTACTGCACGTTAAGATTTCTCAGAGACAGTTATTTATTACAGAACACTTGAACGTCACGCTTCCTGTCATCCTGTCATACAGTCACAAAAATCAATAATCTAAGCGCTGTTTGTATTCAACTGATGCACTTCAAAGTCGTAGCAAGGTCAACAAATATCAAGCAAATTTGGTCTGTTATAACGATTTGAAGGAAAAGGCTCTCACTACGTTTCGTAGTGAAATGAAAATTCCAGGGGAAATTCTCATTTAAAATGACATTTTGATTTTTATTTTGATAATATTAGATCTTTAGGGTTCTGGTCCAGTTTTATTATGTTTACCAGTGTTATGTCGGCAGGTATTTTTTCTTGATGGAATTAAGTCGTACCAAAAACAAAAATATGATTTTGAGGACGAGGTCTTTTCAAATTTTGAGGAGTTAAGACTTTGAAATGGAACTTATTAAAATAAAAAAAAACATGAAAAATACTATTCATAATAACTGAAAGCGCACTTCAGGCTAAATATAAGTTTAAACAGAGAAAATCCCCCTCATTGTTAAATAAAGATTTATTGGAAATCGAATCAATTGCACGTATAAATTTAACATTTTTTTTTTAAATTTCTTTTATTAGGGGTTTGTTGTTGAAAGTGAAGCCAACTTTTAGTAGCATGAGATTTTCAGCTCACCTAGCCAAAGGCAATTTGAGCTTTAGCCATCACTCGGCGTTCGTTCGTTCGTTAATTTTTATTCAGAGATATCTACTGGGCCAATACTAACCAAACTTGGCCTGAATGCACTTGTTTGTTTTTGTTTTGTTTTTTTTTTGCTTTTTTTTTCTTTTTTTTCGTAAAGCAAACAACATGGCGGCTGTTACTGAAAATAGAAAATAGGGGTGAATTTCCATGTTTTGCAAATTACTCGAAAACCGTTACAGATATCAAAAATCTGCCATGTTGTAAAAATTACCAGCATAATGAGCTATACCCACCATGCAATTTTTGAGAATATCCGATTACCTGTCTTGATATTATTGCAGCTTTTCCGTAAAAATTTCGGGGTTTTTTTGGGGGGGTTTATTTTATTTATTTTTTTTTTCATTTTATTTTATTTTTTTTTTATTTTATTTTATTTTATTTTATTTTATTTTATTTTATTTTATTTTATTTTATTTTATTTTATTTTATTTTATTTTATTTTATTTATTTTACTTTATTTTTTCTTTTGCTTTTTTGTATTTTGTTTTTTGTTTTGTTTGTTTTTGTTTTGGTTTTTTTTTGGTTACTTTTAGTGTTATATATATAAAAAAAATGTAGAAGATACACGTGAAGTTCAAACTACAAGAAAGTCAGCATAGTAAGATCTACATGTCCTGCAATTTTAAAGAAAATCTGATGACCCACATAGGAATTGCTGTCACTTTTTCTGTGAATTTTCAAAATTTTCATAAGTTTTTATTTCATTTCAAAAACTGTTCTAGATAGAGGTTAAATGGGACTTGCAAAAGTGTAAAGCTTTTCAAGTACTATAATTTCTACATATGTCCAGCAGATTCGCATCTCATCCAAGATGGCCGCCAGCAGGGAACAAAGTTTAACATCGGGACCCTACGGGAAATGCATTCAAAGGTCTTTTCCTCTGAAACGAGGAACCAAACTTGGTTACAATGTCCTTGGCTGGTCCCCTTTAAAGCTTGTGATTTTCATGTTTATACCTCATCCAAGATGGTCGCCAGCAGGGGACATAGTTCTAACATAGGACCATATGGAAAATGTATTTAAAGATCTTATTCGTTGAAACTACAAAGCCAATAGTACCCAGACTTGATCACCACTGTCCTTGTATGGTCCCCATCTAAGTGTGTAATTTTTATGCTTGTACTTCATCCAAGGTTGCCACTAGCAGGGAACATAGTTTAACATAGGAACCCTATGGGAAATATATTCAAATGTCTTTTCCTCTGGACCTACTAAGCAAATTGGGACCAAACTTGGTTACAATTGTCTATGGGTGGTCCCCTTCAAAGTTTGTGATTTTTATGTTTGTACTTCATCCAAGATTAAAACTGTAACATCTGGTGAACTGATTTATTGTATGGATGGGTGGTCGTTTGGTGTCAATAAAACCAGGTGAGCAATACAGGCACATGTGAGCCTCTAGTTCTATATTTTAGGCATTCACATATAACCTTTTTTGAAATAGTCGATCACTATGACATGATTTTTTTCAAAGCACCAGGGTCTCCTCTTTCCAAAGACGTATAATGCAGATGTGTGAGATTCCGTCAACCGAAAATCAAAGAATTAGTGCATGGCTTCGGAACTCTACTTTAACGTTTATGCCCTAATAGTGTACTTTCGAACTTATGGATTAATGGTTTCGATCATAAAATAAATAAGGAATCTAATATGGAATCATCACAGTGGAATTCAAATGATTGTTTGAATCCAAAATAGATGAATCAAATTTATGTAATCATGGTAGAGATTTTACAATATAACGGTAATATTCTAAGAGATAATAAGATCCACCATAATATGTATTCCAAAGGAACTTTTGTCACTCGCATCTCGACTTTTTTAACTCGCATCTCGACTTTTGTAACTCGCATCTCGACTTTTTAAACTCGCATCTCGACTTTTTTTAACTCGCATCTCGACTTTTGTAACTCGCATCTCGACTTTTGTAACTCGCATCTCGACTTTTTAAACTCGCATCTCGACTTTTTTTAACTCGCATCTCGACTTTTTTTAACTCGCATCTCGACTTTTGTAACTCGCATCTCGACTTTTGTAACTCGCATCTCGACTTTTGTAACTCGCATCTCAACTTTTTTAACTCGCATCTCGACTTTTGCAACTCGCATCTCACAACTCGACAATAAGAAACCCTCACTCCGGGCTATTACTATCTGTAGTATAGAAATTAGACCACACACCTAAATTTATCTAATAACTTCCTGTTTAATCTTGTTATTTGTTTTTTTTTTCAACTTTTGTCTTTGCTTCTATTTTCTGGGCGAAACAAAAAAAATATAGTTTTATAACTGACTATATCTTGTTGATAGTTATCCCTCCAATTTAAAAACAACCGAAATAGAAACCGGAAATTTATATTTGTTAATACAAACTATAAATAACAACAACGTAACATACACAAAGTCAGTTATACACTTTTCTACCGTCATTTTTTTCAGTTTCTATCCTTTTTAACTTAATGCTACACATGAATTTTCACTGTTGCAAAAATTATGATTTATTTCTTTTATGGTCAGGGTTGTAACGGAAGATTAACAAAGAGTCATAATTAGAACGTGCTCAATGGATATTTTTTTCATAATTTTGAGATAAATAAATGTTTGAGATAAGAATAATTATGACGTTAAAATAGATCCTTTAAAAACTAAAAATTAAATGTATTAATGAATCGTGACTCACCTTTAATTTGATCAGTTCTGGTGTTTTCTCAGTGACGTTTGTCCTAACAAGCAGAACAATAAGCACCAGACACAGTATTACCAATATCACATTAACTACTAACGATACTATGAAACTTTTTTTGGAAAATATGCAGTCCTTTTTAGAGAGATAATAATCGTAAATTGCTTGTCGACATCTGCTAATTTTCGATTTACTGTCAATGTTCTTGTGTTGACCATCCTTTTTAGTTTCGTTCAACATTCCAGTCATTTCCGATGAGTTTTTTTTATTTGCCATTTTCTCAAGTAAGCTGTTTGTATTCCGAACAAATGTATCCTGAGTGAATAATTATATATATTTTTTAGATTACACTCCTGAATATAACATAAATATATAAATAGAGCTGACAATATTCAATATTCAATATTAAAATAGTCCATAAATAGAGCTGACATATGTCTATTTTAACTTTATTGGAGTTATTAATAGAACAGGGAATTTTAGACTATGTTTGACTGTTTGGCGCATATTCATTGCAAGTTGTTATTTTTTTTGTGTGTGTGTGAAATAAATCGGTTGTTAATTGTTTGGTTTTGTATTTTCTGTTGTTAATTTACTTTGTAATAACAGCTACAGGGAAATTAAAATTATTGGTTGCTGTTTGCTCCAGTGTACGGATGCCTAGGCCATACATATTTTTTTAACTTTAAACATATTTATTCAATAATAATAATACACGTAACATATTACAAATTATATATTCAAACCACGTGTTCAAAACAAAGGGATTCAGAAACTAGACGCAGCTAATATTAATCATGTTAACCTGTTTCTCTTGAATTATGTGAGACAAGTCCAAGTTAAACAAACATTGAATATAATAGATAACTAGAAAACACGAGGGGGCTTTATAAACATAAGTGGATGATATAAATCGGATAATGGTTTTTATGAAATAAAAACGATATGCTAGGCTATGGAATAGCCTTGGATAGAAAATTGCGTGTTTAATTGACGAGGGTGTGGTGGTTTATGATGTATTTGTATACTCAAATCAATACTTAAAGTAAGCCTTTCTCGGTACTTCTTTGTAATTTCTTCTACTGGTCTGCACATGTAATAAAACAGTCACTGATTCGATCAAATCTCTCATTTTTTGCCAACAACAACTCAAAGTAGTTTCGTGCTTTTGTTTTTGTTTTTTTTTTTTTGCATTCTCCTAGGGTGCTGCTTTTTAATCTTTTATCCCTCAACAGAGACAAACTTTATTAACTAAAATGTATACATGTATCGAAGCAGTGAATTTGTGTAAATGCTTTCTTGCTGAGCATTTAATACTTCAACTATGGTTTCAGGTTTCACAGACAATCCTTACAACCAATGTAACTGAGGGGTTTTTCTAGCGCAGCATGTTATGACCACAACATGTTGACAACAAATAAATATGCATCTAGTTAGTACTTGCTTAATTTAATGTAATTGATAAATAATAAACCTTTTACAGCACACACAAATAAACACCGGTAGCTCTTTATTCTTCCGCAAAAAACGCAATTCTATCTGTTTCCACCTTTCGTTCTCCATTGCCTAAGTATCTCCACAAACTACAATCACTCTTTGTTTAACACAATTGAAAAGTCTTTTATAGTATTTGTATATTATTGATTATTGCACAATACCTCATCTTTATTTATTAACTTCTGGTTTTAAATTTATAAATTACTGTTCTTATACTTATTATCATATCTATATTTATAAATCTGGCAAAGCGATATTGCAATACCAATCCCATCATCCCCTATACGAACCTGTTCCCAGTACCACCTATAGTAAATGTTTATAATACTTTTCAACTTCCACAAGGAAACAGAAAAATTAAACCCCGCCCCGTTTTATCAGGACGAAACTGGACGCAATTTTGATTTTCGAGAATCAGAAATTCCTATTGGTCAATAGTCTTCTGCGCAAGCGTACTCCTCACTTCCCCCAAGAACTATCTATATAGCTAGGCTATATCATAGCCTAGCTAATAATATTACGGTACTAAGGATCGCCCCGCCATTGTCGTCTACTCAATTTCCAAATAGATTATTAGCCAAATCTCCCGCTCTGGTACCCCCGCTCTCAATAATGTAAGACTGAACACTGTGAAATATATTTTTATTTTCATCATAGGTCAAAAGTTCACTGCCAAAGAGTAGAGTTTTCAAATTTATAGTATTACCTAGAGTTTGTATTGTACATTCTCGGACATGTTCATAATTTTTGCACTCTAAAAGATAATGTTTGTGTTTTCTACTTGCCCGCGTGTACAAAGTCTAGAATGAGTAAAATTTTTTGAGAAAAGGTGATTGTTGAGACTGCTACAGTTCAATCGGAGTCTGACATGAAGAACTTGGCCTTTCCTTGTACCATAATTAAAATGTTTTGGTATTTTTCTAACGGACGAATCTAGATACGTTTTGAATGGTGATTTAGACGAATTAAATTTTACATGATCTGGGATTGAGTTCCATTCAGCGACAACTGATGGAAGGAAGGAATTCTTATAGTAGGTCGTTCTACAGTGAACAGTTTGAGCATTGCTAGATCGTCTAGTATTATAGCTATGGATTTGTGATAGTTGCTGGGAAACGATATTACTAAGATATTCAGGAGTATGATGATGGAGCATGCCATGGAATTTGATAAGATAATGTTTCCTTCTTCGCTCTGTCAGAGGGTCCCATCCCGTGTCTTCATAAAGTTTATTTTTAGAGCATAGTTTTGTAGCTCCAGTAACTACCCCTAGCAGCTTCAAGTTGAATAGATTCGACCTTGTCTTTAAGATAGTTTGATATATTATCCCATATACAATCACAATAATCTAAGATTGGACGAATGGAACTGAAGTAAATAGTTTGTAACTGGAGTCTGTTCAGTTTAAATTTAAGACTACGCATTAAGTTTAAACGAGGAGCTACTTTTTCTAGAATATATTCTACATGGCTTGTCCAACTGCCATCTTCTTGAAAAATAAGACCTAAATGTTTGTGGTTTTCTACTGCCTTAATTAAAACTCGCCATTCATATAAATAGAGGGTGGTGGGCTTAACTTTTTAGATATTGTTAGTGCTTCAGTTTTTTGCGCATTAAATCTAACTACAAGCCACTGTTCTGACGACTGTTGATTTTTATCAATATCACAGTTTAAAAGTTCTGCAGTATTATATTCATCCTCAACAACCATGTACAAGGAAGTATCGTCTGCAAATAATTTAATATTACAGGAAATATCTTTAACAATATCTTTTATAAAAATTAGGAATAGAATAGGTCCAAGAATGGATCGTTGTGGAACTCCGTCTTTGATTTCAAAAAAAAAAAAAATGCGACGTGTGACCTTCAATGACTACTTTTGGCCTTCGATCAGACAAGTAGCTTTTAAACCAACATAAGAGGTCACCCCGAATACCTATTTTTTTCTAGCTTAAATAGAAGTCCTTCATGCCAGACCCGATCGAATGCCTTACTTATATCACAGAAAATCACACGTACTTCTTTACCCGAATCCAATGCTCGTCCAATGTCATCAGTAATACAGATAAGTTGGTTTATAGTTGAGTCGTTGGGCATAAATCCAGACTGGTGTTTTGTTATAACTGAGAATGTTTGAATGAAATTAAAGAAATGTTTAAAAACGCACTTTTCCATAATCTTGCCAATGATTGAGAGCAAGGAGATAGGCCTATAATTTTAAACAAGTTCACGAGACCCATGTTTGAAAACTGGAGTTACGTTAGCAATTTTTCAATCGGTGGGGTAAATACACATACGCAAGGACTTATTAAACAACAGAGTCAGGTGGTAGCATAGTTCATGGGCAGCGTTTTTAGTAGTCTTGGGCTAATTTAATCGGGACCATTTGATTTGGAAAAATCACGTAACAAGAGATGATCAAGAACTTCATCTTTTGTAATGTGAATATACTTAAAATTGGGACATTATCAGTATTTCCAACATTTGGGATTGTCGCATTAGAATCATCAATGTTAGATTGTTGACAAAAGTACGCATTGAATAAATCCACCTTGTCAACTTCGTCGTCAGCATAGTTATTATTGACGAGGAGAGGGGGATAGTTTGAAGATTTGGCAGGAAGATGCAATAAGTTTCGTAGTAATTTCCACCAATTCCTGATTGTTATATCATTAGAATTGAGAAAAGACAATTGTTTGTCGAAGTGCATTTACTTAGCATTTCTAACTAAGTCGACATATTCATTCAAGACTGTGGAGTATTACGTTTCTTCGCTGTTTTGTGTAGGCGTCTGCGTTTGCTTATCATTCGTTTAATGTTAGTTGTAATCCACGGCAGATCTTCCGTTTGGATTTTAACATGTTTACTAAGAATATTTTTCCTAGCCGTATTCAGGAAGTTTTTGTTACACTTTCAACAGCTGCATTTAAATGTTTATTGTTAATATGAGAGTCCCAATTTACTAAACGAAGGTCTTCACAATATTGTTCAAAATTTCCATTTTTATAATCCCAAACGTTCCGCTTGAGATTTTTGTTTTGTGTTTTTTGTAAATTTAAAATTCCATTTACTGGGCAGTGATAACGAACATTAGCTTCTATTATGTTTTCACCGACTTCGCAATAAGCTACGCCATCGATATCGTTTACTATAAGAGGGCCCAGTGGAGACGATGATGTTTCACAATAAAATGTTGGGTCAGAAATCGTCTGATATAGACCATTTTGTAGAATAATATTTCTCAATTTGTTATTGTTAGCATGTAGCAGATTTTCGTTAAAATCGCCCATGATTACGATTTTTTGTATACCACTATTTAATGCCTGTTCTATTGAATAGTTAATGTGTTCCCAGACTATAATCGGTGAATCAGGTGGTCGATAGAATAGACCGAAAAGGACCTAAGTCTTTTTTACGAATACCTCTACCCAAGGGGACTCTAATGTTTGAACCTCGAGATCTGGTCGACGTTTGTTTGGTAAGCAAGATCGGACGTATATCATTACACCACCGCCTGTCCGGTCACCGGTCCGGTCATTACGATACGGTTCTTTGAAATTATTAAGCTCAACTTGTTTGTTAGAAACGGTATTTTTCAACCAGGTTTCCGTAAATTAGTAAGACATCTCTGTCCGAAAACTCGGCCTCGAGTACGTCAATTTTAGACTTGATGCTTTGCGCATTTATGCATGTAAATGTGACAAGATTTTGGCATTGCAGTTTTTCGTAAGTGGTATTCATACTGTCTGTCCCGCTACTACTCGATGTCGGCCCAGGATTTAATTCAACATCGCCCGACAGAAAAAGTAGAATGAATAGAATAATAATACTAGTTAACTGAAAGATAGTTAGAGGTCTGTGCCCGACATGTTGGTATGCAGGCTTAGTATTGGCTAGAGTATGTGTATGTATAGGTCTAAAAGACATAAGATCGTTTGAACTAGGCTCTTCAACGGATGTCGCTTTAAACTCTCGTATTCGTTGCACACGATATTGGTGTCCTCTAGCGTAACGTCAATTTTAGCAATAATTTGGACGTCGGACGAAAAATGACATTTGGATATATACGTATTACTCCGGTCGAATTGAATATTTTATATTTATTTGTATCAAAATAGATCCATTCTTTATTCATGATATACATGTATTGCGTACTCCTTAACTATAGTATCATACAATAGAAATTGTTTTTTTTTAATTTTTTTTTTATTTTATAATAAGCGCCCTATAATCAGAGATATATGTCTCTGCTATGATTTAGAAAATGATATGCTAGTATCTTGATTTGAAAGGCGGCTTGTCATATCTATAACGTCATGAGTATGGTTTTGGTATTTCTAATGATCTACAAATCATCAAGACTGTCCAGTAGGTCCAGATGCAAGTTATCGGGTATTGTTTTCGGTAACTTGCAGAAATTTCTACACATACAAATTCGATTTAAACTCCATATCTACAAATTTTGCAACAACAAAAAATGGCAAAGGCAAATAAATACCCATCTTCTATCAAATAAATAGACATTTAATCACTATTTACTGATTACTTTGTATTATGATATTTATTAGAGTATATCTTCAATAAAAATCGGAGCGTGAGTAATTGTATGCATCATATATGTCTTTGTGGTATGTTGTACACGTTACAGTGCCATGGTACTATATTTTGAAACAAATTAAAAGCCTTTGTTATAATCATATTTCAAATTTGTTTTCCATGCAAAGAGTTTTTTTTTAGAATATGAAAAGTTTCAACATTTTCGCAGTAACACACCGTGGAGAGCGAACTGCGCGTTTCACGTGGAAACGTTAAAATATCAACGTTGGACAATTCCGCTAGACCTCGTAAAACATGTACAACTTTTTCTTGGGATAATATTATATATTTTTAATTTGAATCATTGCAAAGTACATGAAATGAACTTACTTCCTATTACTATCTGAAAATACGTGTGAAAATATTGGTTGGACGCTTGTTATAACAATTTTGACGGCAGTGGACAAATCCGCTAGACCTGCCATTTTTTATATTGCTCTTCGCAGAAAATTAATACATGTCTGATTTTTGCGTTAACAATTCTTTAAATCGTGAACTTTTTTGGGGTATAAAAATTGTAATCTTATTTGCTATATAAATTGAGTGAGAACCAGATATTTCTTTTACATCGAATTATGAATTCGTTATTTTTCCGGTCTTACGGACCTTCATGATTTTCAAACTTTTTCCGTGTCAAAGATACGTCTTTGATACTATATGATGTCGCAAAGCTGTGAATTCGTGGAGTTTGCTTATAAATTTCTAGCAGATCCATCGAACAAAATCGAAAATACAATTATTTCTTTATGTCAGAAACAGTTTTCAATGTTACGTCTTACGTTTTAAAAATCAAGTTTTATTAAACAATAAGGCTACTAAATTTTCTTTGATTTTGGTTGCAGTTGGAATTTTTGCCGATATATATTTTTTATGAACATACAAAAGATAATTTTTGTTCATATCATATAAAATCATACTTAAATAAAAAAATATTTGTAAAGGATAGCAAAAAATAGGGGCAAAATGATAAAGCGTCGCAATATCGTGAAGTATTATACAAATGAAAATAATTTTAATAGCTTGTATTCCCAGGGCTATAAGTAAACAGGTATATACAGCCATTTCGAAATCAAAACATTTTCTTATAGGGAATCGAGTAGACCTTGAGTTATTAGTGCCCACTCATGCGCGATAAGGCACTTTTGTCAATTGACATTGTTTATAAATAGTTTGTAAATAGAACAACGTGCACGATGTGAGATAACAAGCAAACATAACTACAAGTGTCGACAATGGCTGGGCGATCGCATTGACCAAAATTGAATATGCAAACACAAAGAAAAACAAAAAGAAAGATAAAGGAAAAAAATATACAAAAGTGATTTGAAATGAACACACGTGGAAGAAAAAGCCGTGATGGAGGATGCACTAGTAATTATTTACAAATCCCAACCTGAGTAAATGAGGATAAATACATGGAAGTATACTGGGCTGAAACAAAGTTGGAGTGTATAATAAATTACTTAAATTTGTTATGAAAAGACATTTTTATTAACAAAATGTCGAAGTTACTGTACATGGTGGCCATTTCGACAGCTTATGTCTTCTCAGTGATGATCAGATCAAAACGTTTGTAAAGCCATAACCGAGAAAAATATGAAGACAGATAGAGAACATAGTGTATTGATTTCTTAAAAAATTCCGAAAAGATCATAACAATATACCGAAGTCACTTTGCATTTCTCCCAAATGAATATCTATCAAACTGTTTGGTGAACATTAACCAAAGAGAAACATTAATTCTAAGGTTAGACAAAATGAAACGACTCTACAACATCAATGACAGGACTAAAGTATACAGGAACAGAGACTACCGTCTTTGCCAGAGATCATAGTGCGTGTTTAAAAAAAACTGTTTTATAGGACAGTATTCTTACCACCAAAAAATTGTATGATATCTGTAAGGCAATTACAAGCAACAAGAGAAACTTAGAGTATAGATATCTCAGATATACATGATATAATTTGTACAATTTATATTTTTCATTACACACTATGTTTTAATTCAATAATTTTATTTTATCAGATTGAACTTCAGGCATGAGAATAAAGTTCACTGGAAAATATACTAGTTATGTTCGTTGTAGGAGTTCCGACTCATCAAAATCAATCTTGCAAATATTTGTCATTTTAACAAATTCGTTCTCGCTTCTGATCATGTGTTTACGGTTGTCGTTTGATACTACAAATATTTTCCCGTCGATAACCCAAGTGGATTTGATTTTCTTTTCACGCACAAGTCTTCTCGCTTGGTACGCTAGACCACTACGAACTCGAGTGAGAACTTGGTTAATAGATATTCGCTGTAGTTCTGGTTTCCCCTTAATTTGCTTTGAAGCCTTTAAAAAACTTTCCTTGATGTCTTGGTTAGGAATTCTTGCTATTATTGGCGGGGATTACTTTTGCCAGTTCTATGACTCATAAACAGGTCGTCTGGTTGCATTTGTACGCCAAGTTTATTTGCTATATCCATTACTAAATTGTTTTTTATTTGTTAGTACAAATTAATAGATTGATTATGCAAATTAGTAAATTGTTAATACAATTTCAAATTACAAATGAGTGAAGGTGAAGTTTTATTACAAAATAGTAAAGTACATGTTGGAAAATAGTTATTACATAAATAACAATATTCCAAAGTTACAGTGAGGGTCCTCATGGGGGTCCTAGGAATCAAATAATTATTAAATTTGTGCCTTGGTAATCAAATAATCATTTAATCTTTACCTTGGTAATCAAATAATCATTTAATATATCGTGGTAATCAATAAATTTTTTCGCTTAGTAATAAAAAAATATATTAGAATGCAAGCTAATAATCAAATAATCATTAAATAATGCCATGATAATCAGACAATCAAGAAACCAATGACGGGCATCTACAGTTCTTCAGATGCGCATTTCGACAACTTATGTCTCTTCAGTGCAGATAAAATCTAAACATTTGGAAGTCCATAAACCGAAATAAGTGTAAAAACGGAAAGAGAACAAAAATCACCAATATGATTGGTCAAGAAGATCTAAATAGAAAAGCCAAAATCAGCTAAGGACAGAGCTATGCACGAGGGAGATATTCCTTAGGGGACGACCATTTGATTCTGAGGGGGGGGGCCTGGCAGATTTTGTAAATAAATATTCTGTCCCCGAAAAAGTTGGAAATAAATAATCTGGCCTGCACATCCAAGAAAATAAATAACCTGACCTTAGATTTATTGGTACAATACAATAATGTTATTGAAAATAAAAATTTTCGCCGCATAGCGGCGAAAAATAAATATTCTGGCCCGCAAAATTTTGAAAATAAATAATCTGGCTCGACCAAATTTGCCAGGCCCCCCCTCAGAATCAAATGGTCGTCCCCTTAGTTTCAAACAAATTTTCTAAAATTTACAAATTATTTTTTTTAATTAAAAATTAGTAAATTGTGATATCAAAGTAATAAATTGTAATTACAAAGCAGCAAATTGCTTGCACATATTAGTAAGTCGTAATTACAAAATATAGATTGAAATTACAAATTAATAAACTGCTACAAATTAGTAAATTAATACAAATTAATAATTTGATAACAAGATTTAAAAAATTACAAATGACTGAAACTGCTATACCCAAGAGACATTTGAAAAGAATTATACTGCTATAAATTGTGAAACTTTGCTTACTTTTTAAATAGTCCAGTCACATGTCAATTTGGAGAAAATGATCTTATGATTGACTTTTCCAAAAAGTGATTAAATAGTAAAAAATGACATTGTCTGAACACTTTTTGGCATGTTTACTTGCCACGTTAACCTCGGTATATTAAAGAGAAATACGGGTACTAATGTAGATAACACTTTCACACCGAAGTTCAATGTTTCGAAAATAAGGGTTTCAATGGAGTTGAGAAAAAAGGTGTTCGAGTCTATTTTTTACCATTTTTTTGCTTCTCAATTTCTGTCTTATATCTACAAAAAGTCATGAAATTTGAACCATCTTTCCCTTGAAAGATATTTTTCACGGTCAAAACAGTATGCAATCCTAATTTGATTTCTTAAAATATGAGTATGGTAGTATGCATCAGTTTATTCAATTAAGTAGTGGGAAAAGTACCGTGGTCCACTTTAAGCCATGTTAATCCTATGGAAGAAGATGCATGTGAGGATATCTTTTGAGGATACCCTATGACGTCATCTAGTAATTAATTTAGGTCTTATTGATTAATTGGTGTTGATTAGTTTTTAATTAATAATAAATATCATTGTTTTTTTAATTGGTGTGCATTTAATTATGTTTTCGTATGTAAACAAATCGTTTGGTATCCCCCTATTTACGTACGTTTTATGTCTAACATTTATTAGACATTTTACTGTCTACAATAATTTAAATCCCACCTGTGTGTTTACCTGTAAGGTAAAATAACTTATATTCATTCATGTTTATAATCGTTCAATCACTGAGGCACGAAGTGTATATTTTTCTTATCGTGTCGAAACATGTTTATTATAATCCAGTTTGAACCGGATAATATATTTTCGAAACCGTTTTGAAAAAAAAGAAAAAAAACTTTATGAACGCGTCCCTTATATTTTTCATGACAAACTGTTATTTTACTAAATTGATTTTTGCTATTTTAAATTCACAACCACGTAAACATCAAATACAGCATATATTTATAGTTTGTTTACAACAAGGTGTAAATAAAATAGAGTGGGAACATACAGTGCAATACAGAAAGTTTACATTCTTTTGTGCATACTGCAATTCATATCATGAGTCAGAAACTGATAAACTTAACTAATAATAAATTGTATTGAAAGTACAGTATTAAATCTTTAAGATTTATATTAATGCAACGTATCAATCCCCTTTTTCTTACCGTGTGTTTACATGGTATTTAGACACATTGCTCGACTTTATAAAATAATCCGAACAATATTGAACCCGAAGTAGATATGAAGTTTCAAATCGATTAAATAATCCGAATGATATTGAACCCGAAGTGAATATTAAACAGTTCTTCACAATTAAAGATAAATATCCGACTTATTACAACCAAATTTTGTCGACATCATAATATCATATATATGCTCAACATGACGACTAAAGCAATTGAAGAGGTCCACACGAAAGGGTCGCAGGTATTTTTGAAATACAAAAATTACCAACGTTCCGGGCCAACGTTGCACTGTAAATTTTGCTATGCTGAACACACTTTTCGAAGAGTAACCTCTATTCAGCAGCATTAGAATCAAATTAAAGTGAAATTAGGAAGGAATGACATGGGATACGTCAAAACAATTACATATATTATAGTCATAACTCGAACGAGTTTCATTTTCTGTTCGTTTGTCGAACAAATCAGATGGATGATAAAGATTGTCCAGTGTGCAAAATACGATTTTCTAGAAAGGATGTGATGAAGCGGCATCTTAGGAACAAACACGAAACCAACTCAGCATATCCACAAAGTGCGTTTTCACCTCACGAGTCATATGAGGACTT
>MJUU01068813.1:23360-47022 GCA_002080025.1 Modiolus philippinarum
GGGGGGTCTGACAAACGATGGATGAAAACACGTGAAAGTACATACCAAGTATACCCCTTAAAACTAGATGTGCTTGTTACAGGTGCACTCAATTAAAAATACACATTTGATAAAAACTAATTAATATGTCACCAATTAATTAATTAGACCGGACTTCACTATACAACGATGACGTCATAGGGTATCCTCAAAAGGTATCCTCACATGCATCTTCTTCCATAGGATTAACATGGCTTAAAGTGGTCCAAAAGCGGTTCTTTTCCCACTACTCAATTAAATGAATATGCCAGCTCTTACCATAAATATTGGCTTCTTGTGAACATTTGCTGCAGACCTGCTGCAAGTTTACGGCAATACAGCTACGAACAACCTGCGATGAATATTTAAGTTTGTTTCAGGTCTGCTTTCCAAATATGGAATGTTTGCAGCAGTCCTGCTAAAAACGTTTCTGCAAAAAAATTGCGAACATTGCTGCGAACTTCTTGCAAACGTCATACTGCAAACTTCCTTTTAACATTAGCTGCAAACTTTCTACAAACATTGACATAAGTTCCTCTGTTAATGACAGAACGTTTGCAGAAAACTAAGATACACAAATATATTTGTGTATATTAGAACATTTTAAATTAAGTAATAAAGCTTAAAAAGGGACAAATTATTGAATTTTCTGAAACTGTGGCACAGTCAACCTAATCTTTCCTTCTTAAGCATATTTATTTTCATCTATTTAATTGCCATACATATTTTTAACTCACTTGATTTCAAATTTGATTAAAGTTAATTTGAATCCAGTGACTGATAAAACATTAAGTCCAAATTGAAACTAGCAACAAATTGATGAAATACCTTTACAATCTCAAATTCAGCATTCTCTTCTGAGCACATTAAATATGGGGTAATAAACCATTTTTTGATAATATGATATAAAAAAAAATAGTAGTTACATGTACTATACTTACCCACTTCATGATGAACCGAAAAGTCTTAAGTTTTGAAAGAAAAATACTTGTCTTCTGTACAGAACAACGCCAAAGATAACAAAGTCCAGAGAAAAGTCAAAAGCAAGAACATAAGAAGACGGAAGACCAAAGACACTACATGCCCAGAAAACACACACACAATACAAATACAACACAAAAAACTAAAGCCGTAACAGTTTGAGCTCTCAAAAATAGAATGACATCAGGTCCTCCGGAAGGGCAAGCATGTCCTGCTCTGTATACAGCAACCGTCACACTGTCAGTGGGTCAACCCAGAGATAAGTCAAAACCGGTGATGTCAAAACCGGGAAGACGTGAATCTAGCTAAAAATGTCAGTCTTCATTTGTGACACTGGCATTTCATATCTATGAAGTCCTGGTAACGGCCATGTATAACAACGGCTGAACATATCCCTGACTCAGTTTATGTGACAGAGATACATGATACACTCATTGGCTGATTTGTTGACTGTTGCTGTTAATTACTTGGTGTGGAATGTTCCTGCAAACATCAGATGATAAAATGTGCTATGAACATTCTGCAAATATATGATGATTTAAAAGTTTCCTGCAAACATTCTTCAAACATAAAATAGATTGCTGCAAGCTTGCCGCGAAAAGCTGCGATGTTTGTTGCATGTTTACAGCTAGCAGCGAATACCTGCAAACAAGAAAGTTTTCTTCCTGCCAACAATTTGGTTTGCTGCAGACTTGCTGCAGGATTGCCTCATGTATGCAGCAAACAAACCTGTTTTGTAAGAATGAAATACAAGGGACAACAGGAAACACCTACAATGGCTGAAAATTATTATTACATGCCACAATCTGCTAGGAAACTACAAGGGAAAAGAACACAAATGAGACAAAAGACAAACGTACACACAACGATAGAAACTAGGGGCAGCCGGAGTTGGTACCGGCAATAGCAAAAGCCAGTGGTAGGGTTAAAACGTTAAAAGGTACCCAAATATCCCCTTTATCTGTCCCGTTGTACGAGTTTGCATTTGTATAATGATTACCAGTGATAAGTTACTTCATTTATATGAATTAGATATTATTTTACTCTACCGCTGCACCTGATCCCACCCGTGGTTTCTTTTTATTGGGTCCTTCTTAATTTTTGTATATATGTGTGTCTTCATTTTCTTTTCTTTGCCGTACTCATGTTATGTCTTTGTTTTTTGTTTTTTTTTTTTTTTCCGACGTTGCCATTACCCTTGGTTTGTTTGTTATATACTGACGGTTCGGTTCTCATTTACTTTACATCATGACAAAAACACAGGACTAGGGTTAGGGGACGACCATTTGATTTTCAGAGGGGTAGAACGATTTTGCCTAGGAAAAAGATTTATTTTCATGAAAATCTCGAACAAATAACTTTCACCAAATTTTACGTCAAATTATTTATTTGCATTTGCAGTAAAAAAAAAGAAATCAATCTTGAAATCAAAATGAATTATTAATTTTCATGACAAGAAGGATTTGAATATTTATTTTCACTGGCACCAAGATTAAATTATTTATACAAAATCGCCAAAGCGACAAGACCCCGAAAATCAAATGGTTGTACCCTAACCCCTTACCGTCCTAGGTCATCGCCATTGATTTGCATAAAACGCTTATCTTATTCTTGCGAAAACGGACATCTTGTAATGATTGGGCTGCTACGCCTCCAAAAACACTCATAAAAAAAATTACTTAGTAATTTCGTATTACTTATTTCAAGTAATAGAAATACTTAAAATTACTTGAGCAATTACTGATAATTACTTACTAATTACTGACAATTACTTACAATTTCTTAGTAATTACTTACTATTTCTTAGTGATTACTTAGTAATTACTTATTACTTATTTCAAGTAAAATAAATGCTTAGAATTACTTGAGCAATTACTTAAGATTACTTATTACAACTTATCATTACTAACGAATTACTAAGTAATGTCATATTTGCCTTTTTTCAAGTAAAACAATTACTTATATTTACTAACTATTTACGATACGTTAAGTTTATTATATGTTCATTCAAACAAAGTACGTAGTGTTTGGATTCTACGTGATGAGCAAGGGGTAAAGTAAAGGGAAGAGCAATATACCAAAATTCAGGTCTCGCAATCTATTGACAACTATGAACCTTAATGAACAATTAAGGAACCCGATTGCAGATGACCAAATTTTCTTCCAATTCTCCGGCACCAGCTCGGTTACCATGCAATATGAAAGGTATGTATTATTTGGTTAATGGGTCTTTTACATGTACTGTATTTTTACTTAACACTTAGGAAACATTTACTTAGTAATTGTGAATTACTTATTTTCCTTTCAAACTAGAAATTTCAAATAATTTTCTAATAAATTACTTTTTAGTCACAGAAAAACACTAAAACTGTATATTGATTACTTATTATCTGACAATTAATTATTACTTAAAAGAAAAATACAGTTTACACTAAATACTAAAGACAAAGACTGATTAATTGTCCGGATTTGTTTTGAGTTTAGAATTTTTTATTATCTCCCTTTGTTAATTCAAAATATTGGAGAACAACTTTAGGAAATTTGTGTTGTGAAATATCAGATAAGTATCTTGAAATAGTGTATTAACAAATTTATTTAGAGAACTATTCTGAATATTTAGACAGTTTTGCATTTCAGATATTTTTATATGTTGCAACTTTGATTACATTGAGAAATAGTCAAAGAGGAAATTAGAAAAAGGGGGATGTTTGTTAACCATTACTATCCGAGACATTTTACATGTTTTAATACTGTTATGGTGTCCGCAAAACATGACACGCTTTGTTTAAGCATTTCTTAAGCAGATATATATGCAAGATTAGGTAATTAAAATTGTAGATCAGAAATTAATAATTATATGGTTTCCAGCCAGAACCGCCTTGTAACTGTGTAATACTAAATATACACATACATCTTGATTTAGAACATTGTGTAATTACAAAACAACTTTTCAAGATTTTATTTTATGTAAATAGGCCATTTATTATCATACAGCCTGTCAGCTACTTGATTAAATATATAACAAGATAACGAGACGTATTAAACTGGGTTAATTACACACATAATATAAGGTCTTATCAGCTAGTGTGTTACACATAATCAACAGCATCGTTAATTTACTAAACTGCATGTATAAATATTTGTACCATTTTGTACTATTTAAACATGTATTACACACAGACTATGTGATGTCAGAATGTGTATTTTTTCATTTGTTTGGCTACACATATTTTATGTACTGATTACTGCATATACGTAAACTTAAAAAAAGCTTAATGTGTAAATAAAGATAATGATCCAATGAACTAGTTATGCATAATAAATCAGACTTGAATTCGATACTTTGTGGTAAAATTCTGTTATTTCAGGTAATTTCTGAAGTTATAGCAGTAACACTACACAACAGCAGATTTTAGAAGTGGAAGTGCTACATTAGATTAATATCTATCATATTCAATTCAAGGATAGTATCTGCATAAATAGTTATCAATGATAATCAGAAATATGAGAAATAAGTAATTGTAATTACTTAAGAGAAGCTGAATTAAGTAAAAGAAATACTAAAAAAATGAAAAGAAGCACCAGGTACAAGTAATTGTAATACGGAAGCAAGTAAATGAAAAACTGGCATTAAGAAACTGAAATACTCTGGGAAGAACTAATGGGAATACAAAAAACTTGAAATCACAGCACAGTTACCAAAGCAAGTAAAAGGCACACAGTAAAGCCAGAGATTTACAGTGACAAATTGTCAGATAATTTCTTCAAAATGTGATATTCGACCACCTGTGAAATTTTCTACACGTACAAATTGAGATTTGAATGGAAAATATTTAATGGAAATACTTCAGTCACCACACTTGTTGTATGAAATTATATCTTGGTTTAATCCGTTATTGGTGGATTTATTTATGACGCCAGAAAATATTCATGGCAGAAGAAATCAACTGTTACAAAATCATCGATTGGTTCCGGAGACTTCTTTTTATATATACAATGGAAAAAGTTAGAAATGTTACCTTAACGTCATGTGTTTGATTTAAATCCCTGGATAGCACATGAAATACTTCATCCAATAACTAAATTTGCTCGTTATTTTTTAAAGTCTTATTACTGAAATACTTTCAACATGTTCAAGGCTTAGAATTACCCGTTCTTCTATTACATCTAAATTTGATGGCTTACCTAGTTTGTTTTAATTCATATTGATCATGTTGGTTACTCAAGATTACTAAGATGGATTACTTAGAAGGCTTTATTTTACTAAATGTGACTACTTACGTTTACTTCCCAGGATTTATATTACTCATTGTGATTAATTACATTTACTCCTTTTTCCTCGAAATGCGCATATGCAGAATCAAAATTCACAGCAACTTCGGTATTTTGTTGTTTGATTACTTACCAGGCTTTATATTACTTAATGCGATTACTTAACTCTCTTGGTATTACTCATTGTGATTACTTAGAATTACTTCTTTTGATTACTAACCAAGCTTAATATTACTCATTGCGATTACTTAAATTTACTTAACTGGCTTGATATTACTTATTGTAATTACTTAGAATTACTTCTTTAGATTACTTACTTGGCTTAAAAAATTACTTATATGGATTGGAATAGAATTACTTACTCTGATTACTTAAAATTACTTGTTTTGCTTACTTGAATGAATTATTTAGCATTACTTAAGAATACTTGTAATTACTTAGAATTACTAATCCTTGTGACAAACTTTTTTACTTAAAAATTACTTATTTTGAGTAAAAGAAATACTAGTTTTAAGTAAATATAAGTAATTATTTTTTTTGAGTGAACCAACGTAGTGCAGTAGTGCAAGTCGGTGACGTGTTTAAATAAAGTAGAAAAGAATGGATCTTTTATAAAACGCAACGGTTATTAGAACTGACGCCCAGAGAACTGACTATTGGGGACTCATATTTTTACTGCTTACTTGTTTATGTCTTGTTACTAACTTACTTAAATTAACTTTATGGCGATAAAATAATTGATAGTATAAGTGTAGGAACTAATTCATTCTATATACTGAATCAATATATTATATGCCCATTTATTGTCTTATCAATTCAACCCTCATACATCAATAGGCTTATTCGCCATGACGTCACAACATCGA
Organism: Modiolus philippinarum; assembly: GCA_002080025.1. Lineage (NCBI taxonomy): Eukaryota > Metazoa > Mollusca > Bivalvia > Mytilida > Modiolidae > Modiolus > Modiolus philippinarum. The sequence continues at coordinate 29,498 of MJUU01068813.1, forward strand.
AAAGTTTACCTGTGGACCCTTTCGGTTGGCAAGAAATCGTATTCATTAATTGACGATATCAGCGTTTCACGCCTCTAGTGGAATATCAGTTTCGATAACTCCAACAGGCTTGTAAAAGGGTGTTTCTACCAGTATGAATTATTATAAATCTGCACATTTTAATATTAATTTGCAAGCTCCAAGTTTAATTGTTCAACAAATTTTTTTATCTTGATGATTATTGGTGTGTATACTATCTACACAATACGGTGTTTATCTGGATTTACTTGTATTAAGACGCCTGCCGGTTGTTTACAGACCCTTAAAATTCAATGACCAGGTTTGTTGTAAGCCTCAGATCGTAATATTGTTTAGGTGGGGTGTGTTTTGTATAATTAATTATATATATGTTTATTGTGTTTTGGGACATGTATAGCACCTGTTGATATACTCTGATCACCTTAATTAAATTCACCTGGACAAACGTCTTTTGATGTGACCGGTCTATAGGGAAAATACTTTGTTGCTACATTCAAGAGTAAAAATTTTACTTAATATGTTTATATCATAGATACCCTTTAGTTTTTCAAAGGTTCATACATGTCTTAACCTCAAAATGCACAAATGACATACAAGCAATACACATAATATTTACAAAGACACAGTTGGAAAAGGTCAAACACGTTTCTTTATTTCATTACTTTAGATTTAAAAGTAATATTATATAAATTTATATATATGACACATCAAAATAATAAAATAAAAATAAAAAAGAACAAAAACAAAACAAAATAACAAAAAAATAAAAAATAAATAAAAACTAAATAAACAAAGGCAAAAAAAACCAAAAATAAATTTGAAAAAAATGAAAATAAACAGAAACAACACAAATAACAATAATTTTTATATTAATATATAAGATAATAGAAATATTATAATATTGAAAAAAAAAAGTAGTGAAATAATTAAATTAATATTATAAATTTATATAAATATTTATGAAATGAATAAAAAGATCAAACATAATGAATATGTCTATAAAATAAATTTATAAAATGATATAAATAAAAAAATATATAAAAATAAAAATTTAAAAAATTTAAACAAATGCAATAATGAATATTAAATAAATAATATTCATTTTGATGTATAGAATAAATATATTTATAAATGAATAATATTTGCGTCTGTTGCAATATTCTCAAAAATAATCAAATACGAAAACAAACAAACACAAACAAACAAACAAAAACAAGCACACAAACAAACGAATAAATGAATATATAAATAAATGAAAATGATATTATTTTTTTTTCTTCAATTTTAATGTTAATTAAAACTCATTTAATATTTGTAGACACATCCTTATAAACCTGTTCTTCATGTTTTTTTTATTTTTATTATTATTTTTATATTATTTTATTTAATTTCTTTTTCATTTTTTTCTTTCTTTTTAATATAACATGTTTGTAACTGCTCACTATTTTTTAAAATTATTTTTTTTCAATCTTAATATAAATTAAAAATTATAATATTTGTAGAAAAAAATTAATTATACACCTGTTCTCGAAGATTTTCATTTCCGGGAATTGGCATATCATTTGCGGGAAAATTTATTTTCATTTCCGGGAATATTTATATATCATTTCCGGGATTTTTATAATATAAATTTTTCACTTATATACATCATTTCCGGGAATTATAAAAAGAGAAGAATACTTCAGCAAGGTACAAAATTCATACCTTTCCAATCCTTGTTCTCATAAACATTTAAGTCCCTTTCACTACGGTAAACTGATAGAGGATATCCTCTCAAATAGTTACATTTATCATTTTTTTCGCCATTCTTGTAGCCAGTACTTTGGTGCTAGCCCGAAAAGCGATCTTATTTTGAAACTTGCAATATCTAAATTTAAGGAAATTTTGTTAAAACCTTAGGAGTGTCTCCCTCATGTATAGCTTCGTCCTAGATGATTTTGGCTTTTCTATTTAGATCCTATTTGTAATTTGATCTCTTTCATCTTTAACACATATTTCGGTATATGGATTTCCAAATGTTTTGATTGATCTGTACTGAAGAGACATAAGTTGTCGAAATCCGCATGTGCAGAACCTAAATTCACAGTAACTTCGATATTTTGTTACTTTAAACCAAAAAACGGCGATATATTTACATAGGTTTGTGCACCTAGTCCTTTGTGTACCTTTAAGATATGTGTACACATTATTAGAAACCTTTTCAGGGAACTTGAATCGCATCTTTAAGTTTATTTTTTTTCTTTATTCGTGTACCTAAACAAAAATCTCGGAAACGATGTATAAGTTTTTGCCGGAAAGGAAATATAGAAATTCCCGGAAATGAAAATTGTGAAATTTATAAAATTCCCGGAAATGAAAGTCGTCCCCTGTTCTCAGAGCTAATACTTGAAAGAAATCTCCTAGGGCAATCTTCTGTAAAGTTCTAATTAACACACCTGTACAGCACAGGGTGTTTATTCGCTCAGGTAAAACAAATTCATACATTGACTACCGGTGACAGTTATAGGCATTATTGCATTTATTCATTTTTTATCAACATATAACTGATTTGTTACATTATAACTAATGCAGCCTATTACAAGTCTGATGGAGTTATCTTCCCCTTATTCAATAACGCTGATAGGGTCAATTAGGGCCTTAAAAATGTAATGATATGAAATTGTTTTACAGGTAAATTTATATTTTCTTATGGTCTGAATTATAGTCATTTTGCAATTAATAGGATATAAAAATTTTCGATTTTTGATAATTTGTATATGATCTAATTCGCGTATTTGTATAGCATTCATTTTTTTCACAATTTCCAAATTTTCAAATTATTCAGAGGAAATTTTTAAAAAGTAAATCAGTAGAAAAATATGAAAATCTCAAGGTTTATTATGCATTTTACAGATCCAAAATCGGACAAGTATGTAAAAAGATATTTTAAAAAATAAAATTCTGTCCTATTGCTATACACTGCAAATTATTGTTGAAATACAATTTTGCCAACCAAATATGATTTTGTGAAGTCACTGATTGGATTCGCGAACAAACCTATAATTAATTCTTAAATTTTGTACGTTGCACGTCTTACTTTTTAATTTAAACTAATGTGACATAATTTAAGAAAACAAGCAGGTATAGTAAGGAAGTATGACCATTAAGGCGTGAATTTGTTTCCTATGTTGGGTCATTTTCAGATTGTCGAAAATTGTTAAAGGTGGTCTCTGGTATGTGTACTTATTTGAAATAAAATTAATATATGCCACACTTGTATTTTTTCTGACTTATAAGCAGTCTAACTAGGCTGTAAACTAGGCTGTAACTAGGCTGTAAATAGCCTTGTGCTTCAATTTTAACCATTTTACGGTGTTCAGATGATACTACTCAAACGACACCGAGAACCAGATATTTTTTGCTTTGAACTTGTAAACGTTTGCCCTTCCAAATGGCAATTAATTTATTTTGGTTCTGGAGGTCCTATACAACAAAGTTTAACAAAAACCTACAAAAATGTCAAAATTTGTCAAAATTGCATACAAGTAGCAAGTTAAATGGGTGAATCTTTTATCTAAATGTACGAGAATGCATTTGAATTGACTTTGTACTGATAGTTTATATAACAGATGATCTCTTAAAGTAGTTTTCGAGAAGATTTAATGAATTCACAAAATTAGTATTCTGAAGGAAATAATTCCATGGGTAAAGGGCCATATCTCTTTTTCGAAAAAAAAAAGATAAATACCTATTTATCTCCCTTGTCTCTGTTTTTGGTGATCATAAAAAGACTCGCCATTTAAAAAAAAATTAAATCAAATACATGTACATGTACAATTTAAATTAGATCTCATATCTTATATATCAATTCCTAAATGTTCCAAATATTATTACGAAACAGTTTTCTGGCAAAGCCAAGGCAGAGAACCTAGCGGTAATATTGGCAAAAGCTGCCAAGAGCCGAACCGTCAGTCTAAAATGAATAGTCCATTGAAAATGGCAACATCAGAAATTAAAGAAACTGTAAGTACTTGAAAAATCAATTTGTGTAAAATTTTGTTTTACAGAGGTCTCTTTTTCGGTTTACAAGAGTCAAAGAGGTTAGCAAAAAGCTATAAACCTCAGAAATACCAACTATAAAAAGCTTATTAAAATGAAAAAAGAAAATGAAGATAAAATAAAGTGGACATTTTAAAAATCTTTCCCACCCATGTGTTTGTAACATATCTATCTGGTTTGAGCTTAATTATTTGTTAAAGCACATATTTGTCATCAAATGTGAAAGAATTTTTTTAACCGATTAAACTCTAATTATACTCAATGTAGCATTTTATCATTTTTTCGTAATGGAACTATCAGTTATTCATGTTATTGGTGAAGAAACATCAGTCACAACATCATACCTTTTGAACCCGTCAAGAAGGTCAGGCTGGGACACATATTATTGAATCAACCAACTGTGTAAACACGCATGAATGCATTCCTGCCAGTGATCTTGAATATGCCAACAAAAATACAAGAATTTTAACTGCAAACTCAAACTTAATCTGTAGGTTATAAGTCTTTACTCACACATCAAACATCGAGTTATTTCAAGCTGTATAAAGGATGGTCACACATCAAGTGAATGATAACACAGGGCTCTAATTACTAGAGTTTTAGTTTTGTAGCGTTCTTGTTCATTTCTGTTTATTTGTCTTGTCTTTTTAAAGTTGTTTCAATTTGTGTTAAATATGATTTGCCGTGTTTTTTTTGTTTTGTTTTGTTTTTTTTTATTTCTTATTTTAGAATTTTATCTTTTCCCCTTCTTGCTTTGGCAATTGTTTACCACATGTTTAATGAATCTTTTAAAAATCAACGATCAGGACTAAAATAAACCTTATTTTTGGTTTGTTTTTGTTATACAGCTCTATTGAGTAATGCGATTTGATAGGAGTAAGATTGTCAGTTAAAATGAAAATAAGATTCAAAAGTCTGTTTCCATTCAAAGACATAATTCTATATTATGTCATCATATTGCCAAAGCTAATGATCTAGTTACATATATCAGTCTTTATGTAAGAATACAATGATTTTCATACTCAAACCCCTTAAACCAATCTACCGGTAATAAGAAATGCAAACATACAACAATAAGACCTGTTTTCATTGAAGACCAGCTTCCATTTATTTGAATAAATTATTAAATATAATATTAAAATATATTGGTTTATCACATAATAAATTTTCTACATAAATTTAACATGAGTAAAGTTACTAAATATTCTAAAAAAATTACACAGCCTGAAGACAATAACTGATTTAAGTTACATAACAAGCTGTTGAGACATGGATTTGCTTAATTTTAATTGAAGGGGAAATTATTGAACAAAATGGTGTTTTGGCGCCTAAAATTGTTTACTCTTGAAGAAAAAAAACATCCCATTGGGAAATTTTTGCGGTACTAGGCGACGTGTTTTCATCTCTAATTTTTGTTCACTTGCTTCACTCTATGTTTATACGACTATTATGAACTCTGATTTTATCCTGTCAATCATCACACGCATTTCTGGTCACAAATATTAATAAGAAATATGACAAAAGTGCGATTTTTCAGTTCACTCATGCTAAGGTAATATAAATCGTCCGCTTCAGTAGTACCAATATCCTGTGTCGTTCCCATATGGTGATTAAGGTGGTTCTGGTGTCTTAAACTGCGCATCTGATGAAAATTTGAATTTACTATTAAAGTGTTGTAAAAATGATTTTAAATAGTTTATTGATAATAAATAAAATGAAATTAGCAACATTTATGCTACCAGCTTACAAAATATGTCACTTTTTGAAAAACTCTTAGTTTACCAAAGGGAGATAATTCTAAAGGAATAGTAAAGGAAAAATCACATTTTCATGATTTTGTCAAAAATATGATCAGTGACCCCTATTTTGTATTTGATATTTCCAAAGAGATTTCTTTAACATACTTTATAATACATTTTCACCAAAATCTATCGTTTCATTCATAAAAAAATTTCTAAAGTTGTATTTTCTCCCTATTAAGACTATAGTAAAAAGGTCAAAATCTTGCTATTTTCGGAAGCTTCTAACGGAAAAACGAGATCGGTGACCTATTGATTTTTTACTAAAATTTTGAAGTGAATTAAATAAACTTTCAGTAACAGAAAAATAAGAAAAATCTATCGTTTTGATTTAGTCTCCTGAACTACCTTAAATGAAAACTTTTAGAAATCCATAAACCCAAATATTAGAGAACAAATTACCAATAGGATCTAAAAGGGAAAGCCAAAATCATCTAAGGACAGAGCTATATATGCAGGGGGAGATACTCCTTAAGTTTAATAAAATTTTTCTCAAATTTAGATATGGCAAGTTATTTTTCAAATAAAATAGGTTTTCGGGCTAGCACTGAAGTTCTGGCTACTAGGTTGGTGTACACCCTCCTGGACTAACAGTCCAACAGGAGATTTATTAACCCAGTGGTAATAAATAACAAAATAACAGTTACTGTGAATATTGTTTCTGCATATGCACATTTCGACAACTTATGTCTCTTCAGTGTAGATTTATTCAAAACTTTTGGATAACAATAAACCAAAATATAGTTTTTTAAGGCTGACTGAGAACAAATTACCAATTGGATCTAAAAAGGAAAGCCAAAATCAGCTAAGGACAGAGCTATGCATGAGGGAGATACTCCTTTATATAATAAGTTTAAGGTTAAAGGCCCCTTTTTCAGTTCAGTGTTAAACCTATGGAAATTTTATGTAAAACCCCCAGCCTTAACGGCTTGTTGGTTCTTCACCAACCTCCGTTTGCAGATAGCTGTTGCATTTATGCATACAAAGCTACCTTTCGTTGCAAGTATTATCAACAAATGAATGAGTTATTTATGAAAATCAATATAAATAACGGCAAATCATTCGAACAGACCGCATTTTTGTCCTAGAAAACATCCAACTACCACAATATTTTCAAGATTTTTTCTACAAAATCATAAAATTTGTTGATATTAGCATAAAATATTGGTAGCTTTGCATGGGCAACAACCTAAAAAATTTGCAGATAATTTTTTGGAATAAACCAACAAGCCGTTAAGGCTGGGGATTTTACACAAAATTCCCATAGGTTTAACACTGAACTGAAAAGGGGACCTTTAACCTTAATCAAAATTTTCCTAAATTTGCATAAACTTTCCTATAAGAAATTAAATCAAAACCAGAGGATGACATAACCTGTTGCAAAGTATGTGTGGTTGTAAGACACATACAATTTCTCTCTATTTTATTTCTGTTGATGAACAGACAAACAGACAAGGGTAAAGCAATATAGCCCAGACTTTTCATCACAGGGGCATAATAAGGACTACGTGGCAAGCAGCATAATACAACCACAGAATGTTGACAATTGAAATTTGTACAAGTGTTATTCAAAGTGAATGTTGACAAAGTAAATAGCTTGACACAGTAATTACCATTGATGAACATTATAACAAGCTTGACCCACAAGATAGGGGACATAAACACTAGCCCTTTTGATCTTTAAAATGTAGGAAACTGTAAGAGTTAGCCAAATCTTTTCACATACATATTGAAAGGTTGCAATTTTGGCCCCTTTGACCCCTTATAGCTCAGAAATGGTAAGAGATACAACAAAGCCATTGTCATACCACTGAAAGTTTGCAACAAGAGAAATCTCACCAAAAACAAGTTATTAAAAATCTAATAGATAAGCGCTATGTAAATTTTCCATAAGGACTCCATAGACAAAAACAGCCAAAAAAATTAGACTAAAATAAAAGAAATTAAATTTTAAAGATAAGTCCTTATTGGACCCCATTTATCTCATGGACAGTACTTCCTGCATGAAATCTGTTGCCTACTACCAATCCACATTTCCCCAGGCACACTGAAAAAAAATCAATTGAATTCAGATAAAAAAAAAATTCTACAGCCAAATAAATGAAAATGCCTTATTTTATCCTTTTTGGCCCATTTTTATATACTGGGAGGGGCCACAATAATCAAAACAAATCCATGCCTTCTATTTGTAGAAAGGAACAATGTGTTAAAAAATTTCAAATGTATCTAAAGTTCTTGACTAAAAACATAAATGTCTGCAGATGACCATGATGTCGACAACAACGACAAGGGAGACAACAGTGCCATACCATTTCACAACCTTAAATGTTTTGCAGCCATATAAAAAGGTAAATACACATCAGATATATTCATAAAATTTAGTAATGCAGATTTGAAAAAAATTCAAAAGTAATGGCATAAGAAAACATGGTAAACCAGTACCTTTTAAAAATAAAAAAAAAAAAATATTCAATTAAAAATTATCTTGCTAGGAATAAATAAAATCAAAATTTAACAACAAACATAAAGGTAATTTTGTGAAAGCAAAATATATGGACCCTAAAAGAACTATCGGCCATATATGCTTGATACATAGATTAGAATATGTGAAAAAGGGAACTGTTCACAAAAAGTTTACATGGTCACAGAAGTCAAAATCATTATAATGTTAGCACGTATGAGAGATCAAAATCAAGACCAACTTACTCCAATGTCCAGTTATTAAGAGCAGACAACTCGACAAGGTCACAGATTCATAAAATCAAGTCAAAGTCATAATACATATCGTATAATTTAGATCAAAATTCATTCAACTATGTGAGAATGACTGAATGGAAAAAAAACATACACAATTACAGGACCATAAAACTGAGGTCTAAATCATGAGCCATTTGCAAAGCTTCTTAAGATACCATAAATTCAACAAATAACATATATTTCATCTACCACTGGTAGCTTATTTCATGAAACCAATTATGACTTGCTTGAATATAAAATTGAAGTCAAGGTCACATTAGCTGGCACTTGAAACATACTACAACTTAACCAAATAAATGTTCTTACATCAAATGATTCTATATAAAGGATGCTCGCTCCTCCATTTGAAAATAAATAGGAATAAAGAGAAATGCAATTTTTTATTAGTGGATTAAAAAAAACAAACAAAAAAAATACCAGGTTGCTGATCTTATTTTAAAAGTGAATATGTTTATCTATGAATGAATGTTACACAATAATGAGACTTACATGAAAATGAAAATTATGACAAAAAATTATGGGATCTGTGAAAAAAAGTAAACTATGATGGATACAACAAGAGGACTCCCAAAGTCTGTTAAAAATACCAAAACAAGACAAACTAACATACTTTGTTTGATGTAATTTTGAGACAAAAACTGCATAAGGCAGAAAAATTTGACATATATTATGTCACGTCAATAATCATAAGTTAAAACTAAAACTTGTAATTAAAAACATTACTTTGATCATAACTACTTGCAATGTTTGAAAAAAGATCAAAAACAAATAATTGTTAATACATACTTAGTGTATTATTTGCATAACCATACCAAACATTTTTGAGAAATCAAGTTCCATTTTCTCTCTTGTGATGGAACCTACCATGTTTTTTTTTCCTATTATCTAAATACATTTACTAAAATGACTGAGGGAAAACAAAATACCTCAAATTTTACAACTTTTCCTTCACTGTATTGAAACCATGTGATTGATACAGCACAGTTAATAACATTAATAATATTGAAAACTTATTTTTAACAGAAATACAATTTGCATATAGAAACCAATATAAGTAGTCATATAAAGGATAACAAAATGTTTAAAATACATGGCTATATACAAGAGGCTCTCAAGAGCCTGTATCGCTCACCTGGTCCTTGATTAACATAGACATTTTATGTTAAAGAGCTAATATACATGTATATAATTAAACTATAGTTCCAATATACCCTATTAGTTTAAGGGGAGAAGACCGCTGTTAGTGTTCCCCATAGGGTCCAATGTTAAACTATGTTCTCTGCTGGCAGCCATCATGGATAAAGTGGGAACCTGAAAAAAAAAAAACATTTTTCTTTTCAGGGGTCCACATAAAGACTATTTTGACCAAGATTGGTGCCAATTGGCTCAGTAGTTTCAGAGAAGAAGATCTTTGAATCTGTTTTCCCATAGGGTCCAATGTTAAAATTATGATTCCGGCTGGCGGCCATCTTGCATGTCAGGCGGACCTAAAAACATCTTTTTTTGTAATGGACAACCAAAGGATTATTGTGCCCAAGTTTAATGCCAATTGGCTCAGTAGTTTCAGAGAAGAAGATCTTTGAATGTGTTTTCCCATAGGGTCCAATGTTACAACTAGGTTTCCCACTGGCGACCATCTTGGATATCGCACGGACCTTAAAAACGCCTTTTTTGTAAGGGACCACCCAAGGACTATTGTGGCAAAGTTTGGTGCCAATTGGCTTAATAATTTCAGAGAAGAAGATCTTTGAATGTATTTTACAATAGGGTCCAATGTTAAAACTATGTTTCCTGCTGACGGCCATCTTGGATATCACGTGGACATGAAAAACACCTTTTTTGTAAGGGACCACCAGAGGACTATTGTGGCCAAGTTTGGTGCCAATTGGCTTAATAATTTCAGAGAAGAAGATCTTTGAATGTATTTTCCAATAGGGTCCAATGTTAAAACTATGTTTCCTGCTGACGGCCATCTTGGATATCACGTGGACATGAGAAACACCTTTTTTGTAAGGGACCACCAGAGGACTATTGTGGCCAAGTTTGGTGCTAATTGGCTCAGTAGTTTCAGAGAAGAAGATCTTTGAATGTGTTTTCCCATAGGGTCTAATGTTAAACTATGTTTCCCGCTGACGGCAATCTTGGATATCGCGCGGACCTGAAAAACACCTTGTATATTTTTTGTGAGGGACCACCAAAGGACTATTTTGCTCAAGTTTGGAGCCAATTGGCTCAGTAGTTTCAGAGAAAAAGATCTTTGAATGTGTTTTCCCATAGGGTTCAATGTTAAAACTATGTTTCCTGCAGGCAGCCATCTTGGATATCGTGCGGACCTGAAAAACACCTTGTATATTTTTAGTAAGGGACCACCAAAGGACTATGTTGCTCAAGTTTGGTGCCAATTGGCTCAGTAGTTTCAGAGAAGAAGATCTTTGAATGTGTTTTCCCATATGGTTCAATGTTAAAACTATGTTTCCTGCTGGCACCCATTTGGATTTCAAGCGGACCTGAAAAACACCTTTTTTGTAAGGGACCACCAAAGGAGTATTGTGGCCAACTTTGGTGCCAATTGGCTCAGTTGTTTCAGAGAAGAAGATCTTTGAATGTGTTTTCCCATAGGGTCCAATGTTAAAACAATGTTTCCCGCTGGCAGCCATCTTGGATATCCCATGGACCTAAAAAACACCTTTTTTGTAAGGTACCATCCAAGGACTATTGTGGCCAAGTTTGGTTCTAATTGGCCCAGTAGTTTCAGAGGAGAAGATCTTTGAATGAAAAGTTTATGCCGGACGAACGGACACACAATGGACGTATGGACGACGGACACAAAGTGATGGCAAAAGCTCACCCTGGCATTAGCCAGGTGAGCTAAAAAGTTAAATTCATTCGAACAATATAATTGAAAATGTTCTTCAGTGTCCCCACCTGTTTCACACTGTACCCATGAAAACTGAATAAAAGTTCGAGACAGAAAAGACCATTTTGCTGCACTACTCGCTTTCACACTAAATCCATGAACTTTGCTGAATTCAGGTTAAATTAGTATGGAGAATGATGGAACATTTTACTGTCCTTATAAGTTTCACGATGAATCTATGAATATTGCTGAATGCAGCATTACACAGGTAGTGACAATGAAGAACATTTTGCATTATTTAGATAGATAGATAGATATATATATATAGATAGATAGATAGCTAGATAGTCTACATAAATACTGTAACTCACAATATCACAGATATGCTTGTTTGAGTGATAAAGTCATTAGTAGATTCCATTGGGATATTATTATCCATCCTGGTAATGTCCTAACAAAATCTTATTAGTCACTGAAAAGTAATTAACTGATATATTCTGTTCACATCATGCATCAATATTGACATATTTAAATATTGTATCTAAAAAATTGGCCATTTAAAAAAGACCTGTAAAAATATCCTGCATTGAGCCCTCAATTCCCTGGTTTCTTGACGGAGATCGCCTGTATTGGTACTCTAACTTAAACACAAGTACATGTGGGTGACATACAAATATAGGGTAAATGGAAGGTTTTTATTTTTTATTATTACCCGTCTTTAAATCATATCAGATTTTGACAAATAAGAAATGCAAACATCTGTATAAATATGCAATCATAGTTTTGAAAAGTAAAATATATAACAGCAAGGATCTTGAAATTTATTGTTGAGGTCAGGCATGGATGAGAACCTACTAAGTAATGTTAATTGGCCTAAGTAATATTAATTTTTCTATTCAATGTATTGATGCAGTCAGTATGGGCAGAAAACAAATTCTAATTATTAATAATTTAGTAAAAAAAAAAAATAATACTATTTAACATGGACACATTTTATGTTTATATTTTCACCATAAAAATGCTGCCTTTATTTTTTTCTTATAGTCCTCCACTTCTTCTATAAGTATCGCTGATTCATGTTTAGCATGCTGCATCTTAGCTCTGTTTTCTACAATTAAATCTGATATCTTCTGTATCTCCTCCTTTGTCCTTGGTACACCATTATTCATTTCTACATCCACCCAGGAACTTTCACAAAGTTCAGCTATCTCAGTATCTTGATCTTTAATCTTCAGTATAATTGACGGACACTCTTTAAGTATTGCTTTACAAACCATAGCGAACTGAAAAAATTGAATAAAGCTAAATGATTTCATGCAAATTCTTTTAATTTGATACATTTTATAAAAACTGATGGGCATAGGGGTCTCATCATAGAATTCTGACTTTATCTCTTCTAAATCCTGACACTCAAAACTAAAAAAAAACTCAAAACAACGGCAGTAGATTACCGAAGGAACAAGGGAAGCGATGACTACAAAACTCGAAGTCCAAAGACATGGCAGAAACGGTAACAGATAAAAACAAAGACAAAACAAGGACGTGAGACAGCTACAATGCACGGAAATAAAAAGATAACATTAAGAACTAAGGCACTCATAGTGTGAACTCCCATGAAAACCGGGAGTGACATCAGGTGCTCTGGAAGGGTAAGCATGTCCTGCTCCGCTAGCGGCACCCGTCACACTATCAGTGAGTCAATCCGGGGTTGAGTCAAATCCGGTTATGTCAAATCCGTGAAGACGTGAAATCTAGCTGAAAATGTCCGTTTTCATTTGGGACACAGACACGTGATATCTGTCAATGATGTCATGGTGACGGCCATAGAATTTCTGAAGGGATGAAAGTAACAAAGGCTGAACAAATCCCTGACTAAGCAGCTTTTGGGACAGTGTTTTTGCTCTAACTAAAAAGTCACTGTATAAACTGCATGCCCGACAGTAACGAATCAACTGTGAAATGTACACTCCATAGGCTGGAGAGGCAGGTATATTGCTGCTCAGAAAGGGAAAGTTCACAATTGGGAAGTTAAAATCATCACGTTTGTCATACAGCTTAGATTTCAAACGTCCATTTTCGTCAACTGATGAAATCCCAATTCTCAGTGTATTCATTGCCTGAAGGACTAGGCTTAGATTATTGAAATCTTGAATTCCTGAGCTTAAACATTTCCAATCCCTGTGCATCCCAAAAAGCAGCCACCCTATATCTTTGCTGTTACTTCTAGTGTTGTACGTTTATTGTCCTGTGGGCCATTAGGTTTCTTATGTACATGTAATTATTTTTTTTTTGTTTGTTTTTTTTTCTTTTTTTTTTTGGGGGGGGGGCTATAAATTATGCTCATTACCAATGCTAAATTACCTATATTTCCCCCCAAAAAGTCAAATTTCCCAAATCCTGTAGTGCTGTGAACCTGCGATACATGTTAATTAAACCAATATTGAAATCAACATTTTTACCTACAACTCATTTTAGCAAAACTTGATATACTCATAAATTTTACCCCTACAGTCAATGTGTAATACAGTACTGTGCAACGTAGCCCTTAAGGTTTGACGAACGCAAAACGGATTGCTGACGGGACGCGAACGGATTGCTGACGGAAACGTGACGGGACGGAACTGGACGAATCGATTCACTTCCATAACAGTTCACGTCCAGGTACTCATCATTTGACTAATACAATTCTTCAATTGACGAGAGAGGACTCGTCACTTAATGATATGCAAAAAAATCAATAGATTAATAGATAATTGAAATTTTCCAATGAAACGAAACGAAATCAATCGTGATGACGCTTTAACATTGACAGTGACTGGGAACAGTTTATACTTTAGTTTGATATTGAAAATCAAAAGTAAAATTTCCCTTATTTTGGTAAAAACTCCACGAAAATGAAGAAAATGATAAATAATATCAATCAATTCTAATCGAATATCCGGGAATCTAATGATCATTTTTGTCATTTCAAATAAACTGGTCAGAGGAAAACTTTCCTTTAACAAATTAATTTGTTCAAATTCCATTAAAATGTGATAAAAGATCACTTGTAAATCTTCATTTAGTCATTACAAATGTACCCGTCAGTGCGGAACTTTTACATATTATTTTGTTGAAAATTCCATGAAAATGAAAAAATGTGATAAAAAATTGCTTATGAATCTTCATTTAAGCATACCAGTTAACCTTCTGAAACCCAATTGCAGGAGATCTCCTGCAATCCAGTTTCAAATTGCAGGAGATTTTGCGTAACGTCATTTTCGACTTGTTTCCCAATTCAAAGGTTTCCCCTTGCCAGTATGTAATGCCCTTTCATGTTAATTTGTAGATTCTCATCCACTTGTAACACTTGTAACACAGTTACATCGGTATTTAGTTATTTGTAACAAAATAATCCGGGGTGGGTGGGAGGTTTTTATTCTATTTTTTAATGATTTTCACTAAAATTGATTGGAATTTAAAATTGTTTAAATATAAAGAGCTATGTTAGGAGATTGACATCTTTATTACTTCGATGAAGCCTAATGTAAGAAGAGAGAATGTCTTGCAATTTCATTTGCACTACATCATCTGATATGATGATTAATTATTTTAGCAATCTTACACTGACATGGTGGAAATATGAAGAGATCAGTATATTCTAATATATAGTTAAAATACTTTAATTTAAAGTTCAACAAAACCAAAAAATATTGTGAAAATGTTTTAAAATATTGTTTCAGAGAATGTAATTTAGATAATTTGCAAAATATCACAGTAATTTGTGGTACTTCAGTGTGAAAACAAAAATCTGAAGGCCATTATTTGGGAAAACGAAAATTATACAAGGGAGGTAATTAGCGGTATTTCATATCGAAATAAGTTTGTTGATTCTTGGTTATTATTGTCATTGCTGACTAATTGCACTTTAAACAACACCTGTCATCATAACTGCCCCAATCAACAATAATTAATCAGTCTAATTAACATGAAGCGTCACCTATGCTGATTGACAAAAAATCAATAACTGACACATACGATAAATTATCACTTTGACACCATACGACTGCTTGAGATTTTGCAGGAGACATTCACAAAAACGGGAGATTTGTGTCTCCTGGCCGGGAGACCATCTCATTGCAGGAGAAATGTCTGTTTTGTGCCAAATTGTGAAACTTTCCTTTTACATATTATTTTGTTAAAAATTCCATGAGAATATAAAAATGTAGAAAAAAATTACTTATGAATCTTCATTTTAGACATTACATATACACCGGGCAGTGCGAAACTTTCCTTTTACATATTATTTTGTTAAAAATTCCATGAAAATGGAAAAATGTAAAAAAAAAAAATACTTATGAATCTTCATTTTAGTCATTATATATACATCGGTTAGTGCGAAACTTTTTTTTTACACATTATTTTGTTAAAAATTCCATGAAAATGAAAAAAATATGTGATAAAAAATTACTCATTGGAAATCTACCAGCCAGTGCAAAACTTTTCTAAAAATGAATAATCAAAAGTTAGTCATTACAAATGCACCGATCGGTGAGAAATTTTCCCTTTGCACGTTATTTCGTTAAATGGCAAATTTTGATGAATAACACCCGTCAATGCAGCAGTTCCTTTTGACCTTTATTTTATTAAAGACTCTATGAAAATGAAAAAAAAAAAATATGAAAGGCAATTATTCATTAATAGCAAAAAGATTCATCTGTTGCGATGATGTACCGATCGTGTATATACTGAGTGAAACGAATCTCTATTTAGCAAAATCTTTAACCCGAGACATCTTGTGATATACGGACGAATCTGGACACGAGTTGGACGAATAGGGATCTCGTCATCCGTCACGTTTCACGTCAATTGACGGGTTGGACGAATAACAAGTCGTCACGTTAATTGACTGATCGCTGACTGACCGCTGACTGCTCCCTGATGAACGGATGACGGGTGACTGATCGTTTTTTCTGTAAGGGCTACGTTGCACAGTACTGTACCTATGTGAGTATGTTCTGTATTTTTATCCTTTATTTTATCTTTAAGTGCGGACTCTGTGCATATTTTCACCAATACAAAAAATTTTGGGTTAATTTTAATGATTCCAGGGACCTACAACCAGTCCAAATATGGTGAGGAAAAAACACTTGTACATGTATTAGCTCTGTTTTAATTTTGGCTTTACATGCAATATGTTTGATTTTTATCTGTCCATGAATTGAATTTGTAAAGTATCATTTCTTAACAAATGGCAAATGACTTTGCTATAATTACTCAATAGTAGTTGATTATGCCAAACTACTAGAAGAAAATTAGGGTAATATATTACCTCATTATGATAAATCTTCAACAGAATCCTGATTGTTTTCTCAGGTTTAAATTCTGTATCTTTTGACGATACTTCTAATTTACAGAAATCTTCATCTTTTTTAACCTGTAAACAAGAGGCTCTCAAGAGCCTGTATC
Organism: Modiolus philippinarum; assembly: GCA_002080025.1. Lineage (NCBI taxonomy): Eukaryota > Metazoa > Mollusca > Bivalvia > Mytilida > Modiolidae > Modiolus > Modiolus philippinarum. The sequence continues at coordinate 46,415 of MJUU01068813.1, forward strand.
GCTCACCTGGGCCATTGCTGACAAATACAGTCAAAAATAATAATACCAATGTTGAATGCCAATCTTGAATCTGTTCAGACAAGCCAGACACATTTTAAGAAGGGGACAAACTAAGGTCCATTGTGACCAAGTGTGATTCCAATTGGCCAAGTACTTTCAGAAGAGAAGATCTTGGAATATGTTTCCCCATAGGGTCCAATGTTAAACTAAGTTCCAAGCTGGTGGCCATCTTAGATGATGTGCAGACTTGCCGGACTCATTTTTGAAAGGGAACCACCTAACGACTATTCTGGCCAAATTTGGTTCCGATTGGCTCTGCGGCTTCAGAGAAGAATATCTTTGAATACCTTCCCATAGGGTCCAATGATAAAACCAGGCTTCACGCGCTGGTGGCCATCTTGGATATGATGCGGACTTGATAGACACTTTTTTGAAAGGGGACCAACTTAGGACTATTGTGAACATCAATATGTATTTGGAAACCAAATTTCATTGAAATCGGAAAATGTTGAATTTTCCTGCCTTTTTTTGCGGCCATTTGGAAAATGGCGGTCAACAAACAATTTTCAACATCTGTTTTGAAGTCGCAACATCAATATCTACTTGGA
>MJUU01068815.1:2522-14743 GCA_002080025.1 Modiolus philippinarum
GTGCTATTTCCAGGCTTTATTTCAAATTTTAAGCTATTTATGATAAAGATTTGATAGAAAACGATTTTTGATAGAATATTTTGCTAAAAGTTATAAAGCCGAGACCTGACAAGTGACAATTACGCAACTATAAGACGCCGACGGATTCTTGCTGTTGACATTGAATATTTTATTTTATTTTCCATCCGTGCAAATTTCGGCTTGAAAAATATTTGAAAGAACATTAATTTGACAGAAAATACATGGCTTTTTTCACGGCAATGAAACAACCAAAGTATTTGAGGCTTGCAATTATCGTAATTCTAAAATAACTATGACGATCCCATGGGAAAACTTGTTGCAAAGAAAATTCTATTTTAACTTCAACTTGCCAAACTTTCTGATTATAATAATTTGGGGAAAAAAATGATCATTTGTTGACATTAAGCTCATTCCTTTCTAGTTATATTTTCAATGATTTCTAAATGTTGACCCGCGATGATTCTGCGTTCAACACGATGTCACGAGGGGACCACACAGGTAAATATTTTGTCCACATTCTCAATTCAGTTGTCCACGTTCAAGATCGCGGTGGAATTCCACGTTTGGCAAAATTTGTCCGTGATGACAACAAGGATTTTGCGTTTTCCATGTGAGCTGTACAGTATGTGAGCTTTTCAGTGGAACTCCTCCTTCATTTTTGGGTTTAGCGTTTTAATTTTGTGATAGAATTGTTGCATATAGTCTGCAGATCAGATGTGCAATAAAGTTTCAGAATTTTTATTCCGGTTCCGACTTTTGTAAATTTCCTGAAAGTCTTAAAGACCACTTATTTCTTGGAATTCTACCTAGCAACCATACATGTAGTAATTTGTTCAATTAGGACTAACATTTTCACCAATTGAATTTTCAAAAATATTTGATTCCAAGTTTGGTAAATTTCCTGAAAGTCTCAAAGACCACTTATTTTTTGGAATTCTACCTAGCAACCATACTGTTAGGATTTGTTTCTATTTGGGCAAACATTTTCACCAATTGGTTTTCAAAAATGTTTGATTCCAATTTTGGTAAATTTCCTGAAAGTGTCAAAGACCACTTATTTTTTGGAATTTTACCTAGCAACCATACTGTTAGGATTTGTTTATATTAGGGCAATCATTTTCACCACTTGGATCTACAAAATAATTGATTCCAAATTTGGTAAATTTCCTGAAAGTGTCAAAGACCACTTATTTTTTGGAACTCTACCTAGCAACAATAGTGTTAGGATTTGTTTCGATTAGGGCAATCATTTTCACCAATTGAATTTTCAAAATAATTGATTCCAAATTTGGTAAATTCCATGAAAGTCTCAAAGACCACTCATTTTTGGAAATTCTACCTAGCAACCGTATATCCTTGTATACTTTCTTAGTAAAAGTAGTGACTATCAATAATTTGATTTTAAAAATGTTGAGGAAAATTACCCCAAGGGTCAATAACGACTGTTTTCCGTGTCAACAGGTGAGTGCGGGGATGGCCATCTTTTCTGATGGCACCACTTCTAGTTTAATTCTGAAATGACTGTGCATCTCTTGAAAATTGATATGATTTGGAATAGTATCTATGATAAAAACTTAATGTTATAACAATAACTTTAAGTAATTAGGATTTGAAAAATTCTTATGTTCCCTGAGTTAAACTTAATATATTTTTGAGTCCCTTAATTTTTTTACATGTACACGGGAAGAAAAAATCCAAAATTTAGGTTGTTTTGGACATTGTTTGTGTGATTTAGTGGATTTATTCCCCTTCCTCTGATGTAGAGATTAAAAACTTTACAAACAAATGGGTTTCACAGTAGTAGTTCTGCATTTGGAAATAAGATTTTAAATATCTAACCATGAGGTATGAGCAAAGCTCATGGTTACTTATAGATGAAGAACAACAATAAAAGCAGTGTTCCATTGCTTGTTTTACCATGTATTTGTAGAGACTTTGTCTTTATATGTGCATTTGTTGTATTATTTCAGAAATTGACCAGCCTATGAAAATAGCAAACAATGTATTTGGATATTGACCAGCCTACGCATATTACAAACATCCTGTCATTGTTTTCTGTGTTTTCGTTTTTGCCATGCCTTTTGACTTCGATTTTTATACGACCGCAAAAAAATTTTTGAGGTCGTATATTGGTATGATACTGGTTGGGTCGTCGTCGGCGTCTGTAGACTCTTCGTTTCCGTGCGATAACTTCAGTTCTAGTTGATCAATCCTTATGAAATTTTAACATAATGTTGCTTGTCACAAAAGGAAGGTTGGGATTGGTTTTGGGTATTGTGGCCCCGCCCGTTTTTTAAAAAGGGCCAAAAAGGGCCAAATTAGGTGTTTTCATATATTGGGCTGTAGAATATTTATAATTTATCGGATTTTGATTGGGTTTCTTTCAGTGTGATCTTAAGGAAATTTCTAATCGGATGTATGTCAACGGATTTCATGTCACATGTGCCGTTAATGAGATAAATGGGTCCCAAAAGGGGGAAATCTCAAAAATCTATTTTTTTCATTTTTTGTCTGATTTTGATGCAGTTTTTTAGCTCACCTGGCTAATGTCAGAGTGAGCTTTTGCTATCACTTTGCGTCCGTCGTCCGTCGTCCGTCCGTCCGGCGTAAACTTTTCATTTAAAGATCTTCTCCTCTGAAACTACTGGGCCAATTGGAACCAAACTTGGCCACAATAGTCTTTGGGTGGTCCCTTACCAAAAAGCTGTTTTTCAGGTCCGCGCGATATCCAAGATGGCCGCCAGCAGGAAACATAGTTTTAACATTGGACCCTATGGGAAAACACATTCAAAGATCTTCTCCTCTGAAACTATTAAGCCAATTGGCACCAAACTTGGCCACAATAGTCCTTTGGTGGTCCCTTACTAAAAAGCTGTTTTTCAGGTCCGCGAGATATCCAGGATGGCCATCAGCGGGGAACATAGTTTTAACATTGGACCCTATGGGAAAACACATTCAAAGATCTTCTCCTCTGAAACTACTTATCCAATTGGCACCAAACTTGGCCTAAATAGTCCTTTGGTGGTCCCTTACTAAAAAGCTGTTTTTCAGGTCGGCGCGATATCCAAGATGGCCGCCAGCGAGGAACATAGTTCTAACATTGGACCCTATGGGAAAACACATTCAAAGATCTTCTCCTCTGAAACTATTAAGCCAATTGGCACCAAACTTGGCCACAATAGTCCTTTGGTGGTCCCTTACAAAAAGCTGTATTTCAGGTCCGCGCAATATCCAAGATGGCTGCCAGCGGGGAACATAGTTTTAACATTGGACCCTATGGGTAAACACATTCATAGATCTTCTCCTCTGAAACTATTAAGCCGATTGGCACCAAACTTGGCCACAATAGTCCTTTGGTGGTCCCTTACAAAAAAGCTGTTTTTCAGGTCTGTGCAATATCCAAGATGGCTGCCAGCGTTGAACATAGTTTTAACATTGGACCCTATGGGAAAACACATTCAAAGATCTTCTTCTCTGAAACTGCTAAGCCAATTGGCACCAAACTTGGCCACAATAGTCCTTTGGTGGTCCCTTACGAAAAAGCTGTTTTTCAGGTCTGCGCAATATCCAAGATGGCTGCCAGCAGGGAACATAGTTTTAACATTGGATCCTATGGGAAAACACATTGAAACATCCTCTCCTCTGAAACTATTAAGCCAATTGGCACCAAACTTGGCCACAATAGTCCTTTGGTGGTCCCTTACGAAAATGCTGTTTTTCAGGTCCGTGCAATATCCAAGATGGCTGCCAGCGGGGAACATAGTTTTAACATTGGACTTTATGGGAAAACACATTCAAAGATCTTCTCCTCTGAAACTATTAAGCCAATTGGCACCAAACTTGGCCACAATAATCCTTTGGTGGTCCCTTACAAAAAAGCTGTTTTTCAGGTCCGTGCAATATCCAAGATGGCCACCAGCGTTGAACATAGTTTTAACATTGGACTCTATGGGAAAACACATTCAAAGATCTTCTTCTCTGAAACTGCTAAGCCAATTGGCACAAAACTTGGCCACAGTAGTCCTTTGGTGGTCCCTTACGAAAAAGCTGTTTTTCAGGTCCGCGCTATATCCAAGATGGCCGCCAGTGGGGAACATAGTTTTAACATTGGACCCTATGGGAAAACACATTCAAAGATCTTCTCCTCTGAAACTATTAAGCCAATTGGCACCAAACTTGGCCACAATAGTCCTTTGGTGGTCCCTTACGAAAAAGCTGTTTTTCAGGTCCTTGCAATATCCAAGGTGGCTGCCAGCGGGGAACATAGTTTTAACATTGGACCCTATGGGAAAACATATTCAAAGATCTTCTCATCTGGAACTATTAAGCCAATTGGCACCAAACTTGGCCACAATAGTCCTTTGGTGGTCCCTTACAAAAAAGCTGTTTTGCAGGTCTGGGCAATATCCAAGATGGCCGCCAGCGTTGAACATAGTTTTAACATTGGACCCTATGGGAAAACACATTCAAACATCTTCTTCTCTGAAACTGCTAACCCAATTGGCACCAAACTTGGCCACAATAGTCCTTTGGTGGTCCCTTACGAAAAAGCTGGTTTTCAGGTCCGCGCTTTATCCAAGATGGCCGCCAGCCTTGAACATAGTTTTAACATTGGACCCTATGGGAAAACACATTCAAAGATCTTCTCCTCTGAAACTATTAAGCCAATTAGCACCAAACTTGGCCACAATAGTCCTTTGGTGGTCCCTTATGAAGAAGCTGTTTTTCAGGTCCGTGCAATATCCAAGATGGCTGCCAGCGGGGAACATAGTTTTAACATTGGACCCTATGGGAAAACACATTCAAAGATCTTCTCCTCTGGAACTATTAAGCCAATTGGCACTAAACTTAGCCACAATAGTCCTTTGGTGGTCCCTTACACAAAAAGCTGTTTTGCAGGTCTTGGCAATATCCAAGATGGCCGCCAGCGTTGAACATAGTTTTAACATTGGACCCTATGGGAAAACACATTCAAAGATCTTCTCATCTGGAACTGCTAAGCCAATTGGCACCAAACTTGGCCACAATAGTCCTTTGGTGGTCCCTTACACAAAAAGCTGGTTTTCAGGTCCGTGCTTTATCCAAGATGGCCGCCAGCGTTGAACATAGTTTTAACATTGGACCCTATGGGAAAACACATTCATAGATCTTCTCCTCTGAAACTATTAAGCCGATTGGCACCAAACTTAGCCACAATAGTCCTTTGGTGGTCCCTTACAAAAAAGCTGTTTTTCAGGTCCGAGCTATATTTAACATGGACGTCAGCAGGGAAAATAGTTTTAACATCGGACCCTATGGGAAAACTCATTCAAAGATCTTCTCCTCTGAAACTACTGAGCAAATGGAATCAAACTTGGTCAAAATAATTTTTATGTGGACCCCTGAAAAGAAAAATGTTTTTTTTTTCTCAGGTTCTCACTTTATCCAAGATGGCTGCCAGCAGGGTACATATTTTAACATTGGACCCATGGGGAACACTAACAGACGTCTTTTCCCCTTAAACTAATTTGGCATATTGGAACTACAGTTTTATTATATACATGTATATGGGCTTTAACATAAAATGTCTATCTTAATCAAGGACCAGGTGAGCGATACAGGCTCTTGAGAGCCTCTTGTTTCATTAGATTCCTATGAAAAATTAATATAGTGCTCAACTTTTATATTTTTGGTAACTTGTTTCCTTTCCCAGCTATGAGGGGCTGAACGGGGCCAAAATTGCAAATTTGCTGATTACCTGAAATTTTTATTTTTCATCGGATTTCAATGGGATTTTTTTCTTTGAATTCCTCTTGATATAAGCTTTCAGTAGAATGTCAACAGATTTTGCATAAATCTTACCTTTTCCCAGCTACAAGGGGTCGAAGGGGCCTAAATTGCAAATTTTCGAAATATGTGAAATCTTTATTTTACATCAGATTTTGATGGGATTGTTTTCTTTGAATTCCTCTTGATGTAAGCTTCCAGTAGTGTGTCAACAGATATTGCGTAGCTCTTACCGTTTTCGAGCTACAAGGGGGCAAAGGGGCCTAAATTGCAAGTTTTTGAAATATGTGAAATCTTTATTTTTCATCGGATTTCGATGGGATTTTTTTCTTTGAATTCCTCTTGATATAAGCTTTCAGAAGTATGTCAACAGATTTTGCGTAAATCTTACCTTTTACAAGCTACAAGGGGTCGAAGGGGCCTAAATTGCATATTTTCGAAATATGTGAAATCTTTATTTTACTTCAGATTTTGATGGGATTTTTTTCTTTCAATTTCTCTTGATATAAGCTTCCAGTAGTATGCCAACGGATATTGCGTAGCTCTTACCATTTTCGAGCTACAAGGGGTCAAAGGGGCCTAAATTGCAAGAAATATGTGAAATCTTTATTTTTCATCGGATTTCAATAGGATTTTTTTCTTTGGATTCCTCTTGATGTAAGATGTCGTAGTATGGCAGCAGATTTTGCATAGCTCTTACCGTTTTCGAGCTACAAGGGGTCAAAGGGGCCAAAATTGCAATTTTTCGAAATATTTGAAATCCTTATTATTCATCAGATTTCGATCAGATTTTTTTCTTTGGATTCTTCTTGATATAAGCTTTCAGTAGTAAGTCAACAAATTTGGCATAGCTTTTCCCATTTCTGAGCTAAAGGGGCCAAAGGGGCCAAAATTGCAACTGATTCAAACTCTTTATTGTGTCCATTTAATTACTGTATCAAGCTCTTTACTGTGTCCTCATTCATTTTGAATTACACTTGTTCAAATTTCAGTATTCGACATGCTGCTGTCGTATCATGCTGCGCTCGGCGTAGCCCTTTATTGTAAATTTCACTCCTTTGTTCCTTCGGTATTCTACTGCTGTTGTTTCAGATATCTACCAGCCTATACAGATTACAAACATTTTGTAATTTCATGTATTGACCAGCCTATGCAGATTACAATCATTTTATAATTTCATATATCAACCTGCCTATGCAGATTACTATCATTTATAATTTTAGATATCAACCAGCCTATACAGATTACAAACATTTTATAATTTCATATATCAACTAGCCTATGCAGATTACTAACATTTTATAATATATATATTGACAAGCCTATGCAGATTACAAAAATTGTATTATTTCAGATATAGGTCAGCCTAAGCAGATTATTAACGTTGTATTATTTCAGGTATCGACCAGCCTATGCAGATTACAAACATGTTTTAAGTATAGACTCATCAGTAGATATGGCTCTACAGGGTTCATCAAGGTTAGTGTTGAGATGTAGATATACTGTAAATTCAGAAATGAATGCATATGCTTTATTATTGTAAAAAAAATGGCACTTATGTTTGGTTGCAATAATATAATCTCGTATTTTTAATGCATTTAATTAGCTTTCTTTACATTCGAAATCCTGAGATCTAGAATTTTAAACCTCACATTGTTGCCCTCAGATTGGGAAATAGCAATAATAAAGTCACATGATGATTTCCAAATTAACAGTATAAAAATGAACTTTGATAGCTTGAACTACGATAAAGCGAACACCATGGATGTCTAAAAAGCATTTTAAGTTCCGTGTTAAGTTCAAACATGATTCTATATGGATATCCCATGGAGCCAATGAAAAATGCAGGAAGTATACATAAATCTGGTTACTTTTGCATTGGATTTTGTTCCCAGGTTTTTGTTGGTGATTCTTTTGTAAAAAAACTGGACAGTGAAATATTTACTTTGTTTTAATTTACATTGATTTATCTTTGCGGGAGGTATATAATGTTCATGGTGTCCGTCTGTCCTTCCTTCCATCCCTCCGTCCGTCCGTCCTTCCGTCCGTCCGTCTTTTTGTGTCCAACAGCTTGTATCCATTACTCCTCCTAAACCAATGAATGGAATTTCATGAAACTTATGCAGGAGCTTTATTACATATTGTAGATGTGCACTACGCTTTTTGTTTTCCAATAATTCCCTTTTTTTCCAGATTTTTGACATGTTTTGGACTTTGTCATTTTAGCTCAATGCAAACCATATGGTGATCACATGGTATCCACTACTCCTCCTAAACTGCTGATCAGAATTTCATGAAATTTATGCAGGAGCTTAATAACATATTGTAGATGTGCACTACACTTTTTGTTTTTCAATAATTCCCTTTTAGCTCACCTGGCTATAGCCAGGGTGAGCTTTTGCCATCGCTTTTCGTCCGTTGTCCGTCCGTCCGTCCGTCTGTCCGTCCGTCCGTCGTAAACTTTTCATTCAAAGATCTTCTTCTCTGAAACTACTTGGCCAATTGAAACCAAACTTGGCCACAATAGTCCTTAGATGGTCCCCTGCAAAAAAGTTGTTTTTCAGATCCGCGCTATATCCAAGATGGCNGGCTAATGCCAGGGTGAGCTTTTGCCATCATTTTTCGTCCGTAGTCTGTCCATCGTCCGTCCGTCGTCCGTCCGGCGTAAACTTTTCATTCAAAGATGTTCTCCTCTGAAACTACTTGGCCAAATTTAACCAAACTTGGCCACAATAGTCCTAAGATGGTCTCCTGCAAAAAAGTTGTTTTTCAGATCTGCGCTGTATCTAAGATGGTCTCCTGCAAAAAAGTTGTTTTTCAGATCTGCGCTGTATCTAAGATGGCCACCAGTGGTGATCATAGTTTTAACATTGGACCCTATGGGAAAACACTTTCAAAGATCTTCTCCTCTGAAACCACTGGGCCAATTGAAACCAAACTTGGCCACAATAGTCCTTAGATGGTCCCCTGCAAAAGAGTTGTTTTTCAGATCAGCCCTATATCCAAGATGGCTGTAAGCGGGGATCATAGTTTTAACATTGGACCCTATGGGAAAAGACATTCAAAGATCTTCTCCTCTGAAACTACTGGGCCAATTGGAACCAAACTTGGCCACAATAGTCCGTAGATGGTCCCTGCAAAAAAGTTGTTTTTCAGATCCGTGCTATATCCAAGATGGCCGCCAGCGGGGATCATAGTTTTAACATTGGACCATATGGGAAAACACTTTCAAAGATCTTCTCCTCTGAAACTACCGGGCCAATTGAAACCAAACTTGGCCACAATAGTCCTTAGATGGTCCCTTGCAAAAAAGTTGTTTTTCAGATCTGAGCTATATCCAAGATGGCCGCCAGCGGGGATCATAGTTTTAACATTGGACTCTATGGGAAAATACTTTCAAAGATCTTCTCCTCTGAAACTACGGAGCCAATTGGCACCAAACTTGGCGACAAAAGTCCTATGGTTGGTCCCCTGCAGAAAAGTTGTTTTTCAGATCCGCGCTATATCCAAGATGGCCACCGGCGGGATCATAGTTTTAACATTGGACCCTATAGGAAAACATTAAAAGATCTTCTGTGAAATTACTTGGCCAATAATAAAAATATACTTGGTCACAATGGGCCAAAGTTGTTCCCATTTAAAAAAATTGCCTGGCTTGTATGCATCGCATTCAAGATGGCCCCAGTGGGGAACATAGTTTAACCTTGATACCTATCGGAAACCTATCTGTCGGCATTTAAAGATCTTCTCCTCTGAAAATATTTAGCCTATTGCAACCAAAATTAGACTCAATGGTCTTTAGATGGCGCCTTCAAGAAAGGTGACAGTAGAACTGCACCCCCATTCAAAATAGCTGCTAGTATGGAACATAGTTTAACTTATGATAATATAACATCAATGTCTATTAACAAATTTGAAAATAATGCCCTTAAAACATTGGGACTATTTTAACTGCATATGTCAGCCATGGCCCAGGTGAGCGATACAGGCTCTTGAGAGCCTCTTGTTTCTAGATTTTTGACATTTGGACTTTGTCATTTTAGCTCAATGCAAACCATATGGTGACCACATGGTATCCACTACTCCTCTTAAAGCACAGATTGGAATTTCATGAAACTTATGTAGAAGCTTCATTACATACTGTAGATGTGCACTACACTTTTTGTTTTACAATAATTCCTTTCTTTTCTAGATTTTTGACATGTTTTGGACTTTGTCATTTTAGCTCAATGCAAACCATATGGTGACCACATGGTATCCACTACTCCTCTTAATCCACTGATTGGAATTACAAGAAACTTATGTAGGAGCTTTATTACATATTGTAGATGTGCTTTACACTTTTTGATTTACAATAATTCTTTTCTTTCCAGATTTTTGACATGTTTTGGACTTTGTCATTTAAGCTCAATGCAAACCATATGGTATCCACTGCTCCTCTTAATCCACTGATTGGAATTTCATGAAACTTATGTAGGAGCTTAATTACATATTGTAGATGTGCACTACATCTTTGTTTTCCAATTTTTTCTTTCAGATTTTTGACATATTTTCGACTTTGTCATTTTAGCTCTTGAAATTCAAACCACATGGTATCCACTGCTGCTCTTAAACCTCTGATTCCAATTTAATGAAACTTATGCAAGAGCTTTTTTTACATATTGTAGATTTGCATTGCACATTTTGTTTTCTAATTAATCCTTTTGTGGCAGATTTTTTATATGTTTTGGACTTTGTCATTTTAGCTCTTTTACCTCAATGCAAACCATATGGTAAATACCTGATATCCACTTCTCCTCCTTGACCACTTATCAGAACTTATGAAACTTATGCTGGACCTTAATTACATATTGTAGATATGCAATTTGTATTTTGTTTTCCAATTATTCCTTTTATCCAGATGTGTAAGAAAATGCAGGAAGAGGCTGGGGCAGGGGTATCCGTGGCCCACTAAGCCACAGTAACTCTAGTTTATATAAAGGGTTCAAAATGTGAACCATAAAAAAAAATCAAAGTGCTTGAAGCACTTAAAGGTATCTTTGCTACTGATATACCTGGTTTATTTTGGGTTCAGTGCATGTGCCTGTACACAGACTGCACATTGAAATTATCTGACAGTATAAATTTAATACATAATACATAATACATGACCATAAATTACAATCAATATTGGATAAAATATCAAATTCTTTCTTAAGATGCATTTGCACTCTCAAATTACAAATTTCAGCAGTGAACATATTAATTTGGTCTGAAGGAAGGCATGAGAAATTTAATTGTTTTTCACACTTTCACTTAAAATAATGCTGTTTTAATTTTTGAAAGGACTACAACCAATGCCCTCAGTCTAACATTTCTAAATCTAGTCACAAGGAAATTTTAGAATACTTAAAATTTGTTCAGTATCTGAATCAGATGAAGTGAAGCCAGACTGATAAAACTCTAGAGCTGTTAATATGCAAAAGCATTTTCTTTAACAAAGGTGGATGAAAGTTACTTTCATCTCAATTAAGGAGATGTACACAATCTTACAATGTCTAAGATATATTCATCTTAGTATCATCATATGTATATTGAATTTTATACCAAATTCTCCTTTGATGTGTTCCTTAGTATGATAACAATACTCAAATTTTACTATAAAAAGCTGAAATTATTTTTTTTTGATTTTCAACAAAACAAGAAGTATTGTAAAATATCCCAGCATGTTGTTAAAAACAGTAACATACAACATTTTCAAAATATTTTAACAATTTGCGGGGTTTCAGAGGGAGCAGAAAAAAATTTTTGGGCCCTAATTTGTAAAATGAAAAATTATACAAGGGAGGTAATAAGTGACATTAATAAAACGGTCCTATTAAAAAATAAATGTGTTGATGTGCTGACTAATTGCTATGTAAACAACACCAGTCCTAATTACTACCTCAATCAACCCTTATAAATCAGTCTAATTATCATGTTATCCTTTCACAATGCTACTGTTATTTTTAACACAACCATACGCGCATGTGCAGACATTTAAGACATCGTTTATCGTATTCCTGTCATAATGAGATATTGAAGTTCAAATTTTTCCGCCCAATGACTGAAGTATCTTTTGTTACCATGAGCATGCGCAGATTTTGTAAACAAACGTCTTTCCGAAGGAAAACATCGTGTGTTCTGCAAACTTGATATACGGCCTTAATAATTTAATTGGCATACTTGGGAATGTATATAAATAGTAACATCACTAGCATCCGATACTTTCGAGGATTCTGAGACCTGACTCTATGTTTTTAGAAAAAAGGGGGGGGGGATATTTTACCTTCGCACAGCACATGTATGCAAAATATTAATCATCGTAACATTTTCATACCAATGTTATTTCTTCCAACTTGTTGATTTATTTTTCTGCACTATTGTTGCTTTCTTTTATGCAAGAAAGTCTTTAA